>MNPL01009214.1:9781-44325 GCA_002081605.1 Tropilaelaps mercedesae | reverse complement strand
ATATATATATATATATATATATATATACCACAGTATGAGAGCGTGCGCAAAACCTCTCTAAGTCAGCAAAAGTTCCAGATTGTGGAAGTTGGCAAGCGAATGAGTTATATTCATTGCGTACTTAAGTTTAATTATAATAGATATCGGTATGACAGTTTTCTATTGAATACTCAAATGTTTCTTAAAATTACCGTTTCAAATCAGTCGATTCCCGAAAGGTTTTCGAGAAGATTTCCTAAAACGCTGGCGATTATATTATCAGTAAAAGTACTTTGAGCATGTGTAAGTCGCCTGCCTCTTACGCATATATGCATGAATTTGTACTTTTTTTGTTATACTAAAAAAAATGTTTATAGACCTAAGTTTATCGCGCTACACATTTGTCTAACCGGTTGGTTAGTAATTATTTGAACGAATTTTAGGGACTGGAAAACAGTTACACATAAAAATTCTTAACAACATGTACCCACTGTGTCTGTATAAACCTTCAAAGAATTTAAGACGTACCTTGCGATTGCGTTCAACGTGCACGGAGTGCCACTGGTCATTGTTGAGCTTATAAGATGTTTCAACGCTCACACCCAGTAACCCATTGCCAGCCTGATACTGAAATTGGATTTGGTCGCCTCCAACAAGAACAACCTATGCGGAGTCAAAGCGAACATACAAGCAGCCAGTGATTAAATAACACGAAGATTCAATTCAATATCGTTAGGTTTACATCATATTCATTTATGTAAATTCTAAGATCAATTTATTTTAATTATGATTTACTATTAAAGCTACAGCTGTTACGAGGTTATAGAATAAAATAAATATAACTGTGAACAAATTGTCTGTAGTGTGTCGTCAATTTCCATTGGTGCAAAAATGCACCAGTACGAATATGACTTTAGCTGTACCTTAATGAAATCTTGATATCCTTTCGAATGAACGAAGATGCCGTTTTCTGCTGTAGTCTTGAACTGGAAGTAGATGTCGCCCGAATGCGCCCAATCGAAGCGAGGTATCTCAATGGTGGAGTCCAAATATCGAAATGTGACGATATTTTCGAAAAGATCGTCACCTTCACAGTGCAAGGCAGATAGCGTTGATAATCCTTTTCGATTGTCACCAACACTGCCAGTGTCACCATACCGAAGCTAAATAAAGGTTAAATAAAAATATTCTTAAATTCTTCTGTTAGCCTGAGTAAGCAGAGAAGGAATCGTAACCTTTAATAATGAAAGCTGTTGAAAAATGTACTTGATGAGACCTCATTCCTTTTCATTCATATATGTGGCCATTATTAGTACCCACATTCCAAGCCTACATTTGTATATATTTAATTTTAAATTAAGACCTTCGCATAACTTATCTTAGTTGGACTACAGGTAGTTACACTAAATAAAACTTCTTAAAGTAAAAAATAATGTGTTTTATCAGATCGACTAGTCACACCTTATAAGTTTTTTCTGTCTCAACTAAGACCTACTTGTCGAACGGGAAGGTAATTCCGGTCAGTGAGGTCTCCGTAGTCAGTAAGCCATTTATTGATGCCGGAGTCACAATTGCACCACTTCCCTGGATCCTCACAAATGTCGGTTAGGCCGCAGGCACATTTACGCGAACCGAAAATTGACCCGCCCCAATAATCCATGGCCTAAAAAAGACCAAGAAGTGACTCGTTATAATATTGAGCAATAATTTCACAATAATTTTAGCTTATAATATGCGTAATTTTTCTCTAGAACGAACGTGCCGGTAACGTTGCAGTTGCCTTGGTCTACTAATTTTCTTAGTGTGAAAAATTACCTGATTAGTTCTGCTCACCCACCAGCCATACGGGTGAAAATTACCCAGCTCGTCGGTAGGGGAGTCAAACAGTTTCGAGTTGAAGCAATCATAACGAACAGTTTGTCGACAGTATGATGACCTATTGACCAATTCAACGATTTGTTCAAGCGGAGCGGCGTAAACAATATCCTGAACAAACGAACCGTGCGCCTGGTAGCCAACCACCTCCACGGCATGCTCCGCCTGTACTCCGCACAGAAGATAACCAATAAAATTAAGCCATCACGCAGCATTTGCACTAAAACTTTCATCGTACTGTTATTTTAATATACTTAAAAGTTGGTGATACTAGTTACACGAAATGTAAGGTAGCAAGATACATACTGCTAAGAGAAAGCCCAATATTTCCTGCCTAAAATGCGTAGCACTCGGGTAATACCTTGTGGTGTACGACGGTCTCTGTCCTGTTATCAGGATGGAAAATACAGTGTACTTCAAACGGCTCTAGAGGCCCACTGCCATCTACGTCGATTTGGAGAATTTTTTCGACTTCGAGTGGATGCTCGATTCGGTAACCTTCGCAGGATAACGGATGCCGACTAACATGGCAGACCGCGCCAGAATAACCGGCTTTACTGCAATCGCATAGGAATTCAGTCCAGGTTTGTCGGCATACGCCTACAAAAAGATTATGAAGCAAATATAATCTTTACAGGCTACCCAATATAAAGTTACGTGGACATTTATCACGCAGTATTAGTTAATATAGGTCGTACTCGTAAAACATGCGTGCGCATTAATGCTTCGTATAATTTCACAGTATTATTCTCACAATGTTGAGTGCTATGCGGGGGACCCTTTCCGAAAGTATCTAAATATGTAGGGTTTTTCTCACACGCGTATATTATCTAAATTCGAATTGATACTCAGTTATATCACTGGATTTAAAACCGTTATACATATACTATGCTTTATCTATCTACGAAATGCACCAACCTCGATGTTCGCAAGGATTTGGATTACATCGGTCAACCATGGTACAGGCATCGAACACGATCGAGTCGAAGTATTGGTCAGGAGACAGTACGAGCGGATTAATATATCGTCCCTCTATGTATAAGAAACGCATACATCCGAGAAAACCTCGCCGTCCGTAAACTCCGCCACCAATTAAATAATTCTGACCCGTCTCCATAGAGAAGCGACGAGTTGTAATCGAGGGTACCCTGTCTGTAAAATAATAACAAACGAAGGCCTCAGAGGCAATCATTACGTTGTTCGTAGGTAGAAACGCTGTTGTCCCTTGCACACAACATTACCTCTGTTTAAATTATATAAAAAATTATACAATGAATACAGTTATTAAATTTGGCGACCACAAATGTAGACAAAATCGTCATAATGCAATATTACCATATTTGTGGTATTGAAAAAAAAGCACATCGCAAAAAACGCCTCGAAAAGCTAAAGAAGTGGAAATTAAAGCGGTTTTGCTCATATGACTGAAAATTGACCCTGCTCAATCACTCGGCTGAAACCACACAAACTTACTGAGGACCAGTATTCTCTGAAGCATTATAAGGCGTAATAATAGACCTTCCTCTCTAATCTTAAATACTTTACCTATATGTAGTTCAATTCGGTTTTCCTGGAGAACGAGCATCGTCTGGTGCCATCGCCCGTCGGCAAGATTTTCATCAAACGGTGAAAGAATGACCACTGGAGTGTTTCGGCCTTGCAACTCAACTTTGATTTGACCCTGCAAATGGGAACACAATGTGAACGCTTATATCGTCATTGTTATTTATTTAATATAATTAGATTGCGATTGGCAAAGGCTACGCTAGTCTATAACCACAATCGTCATCCAATCACTAATGAGCCAGTCAGAAAATGGACTGCACGTTTTCCGCTTCTCTTGTGTACCTATTAAATCTACTAACCATTATTTCGAGCACTCTATGCATACAACGAAACTGTATCATCAGCGCCAGCATTATAGCCAACCACTTAAGCTACCCATGCTACAGCCTTTCCTAAAGTGACGACCATCGACAGGTGTTTCGTCTTTGACAGTAAGAAACAGAAGCTAACAAACCCTTTCCAGATAGACGATCACATGGCCCTCGCCAGAGAATTTGTTGTAAAGCAGTATCCCGTCTTCATTAAAGGTTCGAAAATCGAACGATGTATTCATTTGCCGTTGCATATAGCCGTTTACGCGAAGATATGACGCATCCGAGGCGAAGGTTACCGGAATAACCTAAGACCATAATGAAACGAGTCGTGCAACGCTGCCGTCACTACCTCTAGAAAAACGACCATTTTGTGTCTCCCAGATTCCTTTGGATCAGAGCAGTAAATTTCTAGTCGTAAATTAAGTTGCTATTCACATGATATAGGCTGACCTGCAGCGTTCATAGACAGCGCATAAGCTCAATGCCAACAATTCAGAAACAAAAGATAGTTTCAATAGTTTTTACCATATTTTGAACTGTAATTACCTGTTCGAATTGACAAGAATAAAGGGTCTCTCCGAAGGTTTGGTAGTCCCAGGCGCGATAGTCTTCTTTGATTTCGCGGATAACATCGGTCTGGTTGAAATAGAGGTTTTCGATACAACCAGTAAAGTTCTTCGTTGTAACGACACCTTCCTGACTGAAGTAGGGAAGACCTCCGATGAAGAACTCCCCATTAAGATCTAGCTTTACACTGTCTCCTTTAATCACCTGAAATGCCGCAGATAGCATAATGATATAACGTTATTAGCAGACTAAATGTCAGTAATAAACAAAGTACACATCACAATATCAACTACAAGTTTTACTCAGCAGTACCTGCTGTATAAGAACTCTGTCAACGGAAAATGTGATATCGCTGAGATTTCGATGAATCGCCACATCATGCCACAAATTATCATCTAAAAGGCTGCCGACCTTCAGCGAGGTGATTTGACCTAAAAACACATGAGAACACAACAGTTTGTAAATGCATCATTTTTAATCTATAGCAAGCATCAGAATTTTCAGGCGTTAAAGGCTATAACTCAGCCCTTGTCTATCGTGTTACACATATTATATATCAGCAATCAGTTTGATGAAAATCATATCTTCGTTTCTGTCAAGTCCTTCCATAGGTTATTTTGAAATACAAGCAGTATCGTAATAGATCGCCCTTCCTTGGGTTTAATAATAAACATAAACATGAAACTTGATTGTTATACCTTCACCACCCAGATCGATGTTGAGGCTCAGTTGATTTTCTACAAGTTGCAGGGCAAAAATATCCTTTTGTGTGCCCCTTGAGTAGAGAAGCAAACCGTTCGGGTGGTTCGTCCGGAAACGAAACGAGAAACGGTCTTCTAACGAAGAGATGGCGCGCCGCAATATTTTCATCACGTAGGCCTGTAGGCGGAAAATTTTGTACGTTGGCGACGAATTATGACAGCAATGATACGAATGATAAACAACTGAGTTTTGATTAATTTTCAGTTACATAGAGTCTCACCACAATTTCTCATAGATAGTAGAATCTTATTAACCATAGATGTGGAAAAGAATTGAAACAAGAAAATCACGCAGCAGATAACCATGGCGATTAGAGATGCCTTTTGGCAGTTCTCGTTTGTGGGATAAATAACGCAGATAAAACAGTGCGTTTTATTTATAGCCATTGAGTGTATTTGATTTCACATTGCTGAGATGCTAATTATTATCTGACCTGTCCATCGAAGTTTAGAGACTCAGCTTCGTACGTACAACCCACGAGCTCAACCCTCATTGATATCCGATCTCGCCACCGAGTTGGGTTAATACGGATATACCTACAGGCGCAAATGACCAAGATTATATAAATATAAATATTTTATTATTTATTACGACAAATATTAATGATACTATCTTCTTATATACAGTGTAAACAATAAGGTATGATATAGACGAGATTATAATAACGCGTTGTTCCGATGATAAAGCATTTACAGATACCTAGAGGAAAATTGTCGTACTTATTTTAGTCATAAAAAGCATTCAGTATTCGCTTCTAATATCAATCCAGTTGGAAAACAAAAGCGACGTTCGACTTCATACGCATTACGTTTTAGGTGGTGACAGATTCAACTTATCTAACCTGGCGATAATTGGAATGTCGAAGTAGTTGATTGCTGTTGAGTCACCATCTCGATTCGCGTCAAACAGTTTTGTGTTACCATCCCGATCTTTGTATTCCTGTCGATATAATAAACGACGAATATGACCGAAGCGCTACAACTAATTCCGGCGTGCCCGGTCGTTGCGGACGTGAAATCTGATCACCCGTACGAGGTGCACGAATGCGAAATTACGAATGTACGAGTCAAACACCATGCATTCATTCTAGGATTGGGACCAAACACACTGCCTACCATAGGCCTTGCCAAAACTTTCCAGTCTTTCTAGAGTTTTATCTGTTATTCAGTCTTCCATGCAGACTGAAACAACAAGCAAGGCCCATAAACCGACAACTTCTTGAAGAAAGTGAGTGACAGGCTAAAGAAATCAACCGCCGATTTTATGGTTGGAATCTTCTACAAGACCGCCTTCTTTGGATGTCCAGAGGGATCAGGCGGCACTAGTAGTTAGAATTTTGTTGGGAAAAATTGGCAGATTAGAGCCTTTGAGTGAAACTAACAAAAAAATACGATGAGTTAGAGAGTTTTTACTACAATTATTCATTTTGCCCGTTTACACTGCAATTATTCATATCTATTGTGTGATATTAATTTCAAATTTTGTTTACTATATTGCTACTAATGTGTCAATCGGATATCGACTGAGAAAAGCTCACCTGATAATCGCCACCATTATTCCCAAAATAGATTCGAAACTCCTGAACATATTCCGATGTGTATTGTTTACCAAGAGTTTCAATATAGTGAACGGTTTTCGTTTCTTTCATGTCCACCTGTGGATAGTCACAATCCAATGCAACTCGTGGTTAACTATAATACATTTCGTACATAGTAGAATATATATACATAAGAAAAATATATATATACCAGTATGTGTAAAATTGCACATGTTTTCTATCCTGTGCGTTTTAACGACGTTTACGGGACTCTTAACTTTATTGGCATGGGTCAATGTGTACCATCGGAACACACCATTGTCGACGCATAAATACGACCTCTCTGGCCGTGCACGACATAGTTTTTTGCATTTCAAAACCCCCAATGTTTCCCTGTTTTTATTACGTTATAAGCTATGATCAAATTTATTTTAATTTAGAAAGCTACACAAGTTAAACAATTGGTACGTTTATAGCATAGTTGAAGTCTGCAGAAGGGTACAAATTTGCTGATTGCAAAACAAAATTGAGTAGCCTCTAGGAGCAATATTCTTTTTTTAGCGGGCGCAGCAAAATATGCGCCATATTTAAAGAGTGTAACTACGTCGCAATACAACGAAAGACAAGGTAATTTTTAGTTGAAAGAATTGCACGTATTAGGCAGTTTTGACGTACCACTACCATATTGAAAAACGTCAGCTGCGAAAAGCAAGCCTTTAGCAACAACTTGATGGCTTTATTATCAAAGTTGGACACTTCAATAATAACCTACCTACGCGTATCTAAACTCCGTATGAATTGAGAGCATGGTGTAACCGCTGAATAAACTCACCTCAAGATATTGTCCAAAATCGGAAACTCCAGCCGTCCAAGAACTACCACTGTATCGAAGCGCTTTTTCAGGACTTCGTTCCTGATTAAGCTGAGAGGAAGCCCTCAGCTTGGACGAGGAAACCAACATTTCATTGCACTCGTAGTAGCCCCATACGGGAATTGTGTGTAAGCAGACCGCTACGACAATAAGCCTTATTGCATACATCGCTGTGGACGTCATCTTAGAGTTGTTTGGTTTCGGCATTGAGTCGCAGGGCTTCAGCCACTGTTGTTCAACGAGACGGCCCGTTGTTTCGTCCAATGTTGGACAGCAAACGGGGGCTGTTCAGCGTTGATGCCGCGGTCGTAGTAACCGCATTCTCTATCAGTAACTTAGTGGGAATAGCTGGAAGGTAGCACCGCCAGACTTTTGCAGGCTGCCCCTTTCGGTTTGCTTGGCCCGTCCAGAGCTATTTCTGTGATTCACTCATATAAGTTTACTTGATACAAAGAAGTATTCAGTACAGGCAGATGTATGCATACCGGCACACCCATTCACACCCGCGGAGTAATTCGGTAAACGCGATAAAGAAAAAATTATGTCCGGGCACGAGATGGAGTTAAAACTGTGTTATAATTTTTCTAATACCCAATGGCCGTAGTAGCATTATGGTCGAAACGCGCTAATGATATTTTTGTAGTTGTTGTTGTTGTTGCCAATGTTCTAAGACAATGGGCCGCGGAGAAGCAAGGCTCCACATCAAATATTTCTACGCTGTTCTCTGTAAGTAATCCAGGACTTCACTGCATGCGATTCATCGAACTGCCACCGTTGGACAGTTGGAGTTTCAGGCAGACGCACATCTAACGAATGGCTATCGATTCCAGATCCAAACACTCATCAGCCAGACATGTAACAGCACGGCACAGATGTGCATACAACTGTACCTTCCTGTGTGCTACCGCCCTTGTATACTGGTCGGGTTTCTGTGCATGTTGTTACATCATAACCGAAGAAACCGGACGGGCACCAACTAATGCTCGGAATGAGCCACCCCCTCCTCACAGACACACACACACACACACAGAGCCCTCAAAGCCGAGTCACTTGCAACCTCCCTCACTGAAAGCTTTAGGACACGAGGCCAAGTCCAGAGCACACTCTTCAATTTGGCGGAACGCGGAGATAGCCTTGAAGGTGTTCTCCGCGCGCGCTCTCCAAACCACTCGCTCGCTCTCACAGGCAACTAGTCTAGAAAAATTGATTTATAGATAGAATTACGCGATTATCCGGTTCGATTCTCAGAGGGTTTTCGTATCTCTGGCTAATTCTGCCCCGGGTGGGACATCTGCGATCGTAGTATGCCTATGGGTTAGCTGTTCATCGAGAAAGGCGCTTTAGACGGCGTTAATCTTTTGTCCGTTGACTCCGTGGCGGCAGCTGAAAGCCACACGGCAGTCCACACAGCCGTACGGGCCAGCGTCGCCAGACGCTGTAGAACAACAGATATGTATAGTAGCTAAGCACAGCGCTAACAACGTCCGCTTGATTCAATGAGAGTCCGCCATCACCACTAGAACTGATGTTGTGGAAGCGACGACGGGTTGCCAGGGCAACCTCAGCGCCAATCGCCGCATCCCCTTTGACGGAATCCTGTAACGACGACAACGACGAGGGATCTATCTGCCTTCAGGCACAACACACGGAGCGAGGCGCTCTGGCACTTGAGGGCCAGTATCAACCAATCTAAGTTCTTTCGCTCGTATGTACCGATGAACTACGCGGAGCCGCTAAGTCGCCAATGTGTAGATCTGACGCGGTGTTCTTGCAGTGGCCCGAACAGCGCGACCACGGACAGACGAAACGGCTCTTGACGCTGTATTGACGCTCGTAACGGCTACACAACTGCTTGAACTTCGGCTGCTATTAATGTTGAAGTAAGCCAAAGAGCCTCGCGCCACTGGTCAGTATAGCGGGAGCCAAATTGCTAAGTGCTAGTTTGATGCCTACACATAAGCAAAACAGAGCACAAGAGCTTCAAAAAGGCGTCAATTTGCGGGAACAACTTTTTCAGGGAAATGCCCTTTTTTCTGTAACCTGAATACCCAAGCGGAACAATTTAGTTCGTCGTTTTACGGTTTGAGCGATTAAAAAACCGAGTTTTTCCGCACAATAAGCATAGAGTCGTGTTAGCACCGTAAGAAGCTGGAAGCGACAGGAAAACACTACGAGGAATAACTAGTAGGCACTCGCGTAATTTTACGACCATTTAGCGCAACTTGTCGTCGTAGATGCGCACACGGCCCGGAAAGTGCGACGCCTAGTTCAGATATCAAAATTCATGTGAGGCATTACCGTAAGAACACTAAACGATTTCAGCAGCGTTAGATGCCTACGGGTGTGCCAGTGTGTATGAGCTTGTGCCTATTTATCAGTCTTTTGAATGCGAAATACACCTTAGTATCGTTTCCTTCATCTACGACTCGCAGCAGTGCTCTATGGAGTTAGACATCTTTAGAAACGCCGCTCACATTAGAACACCATTACCAAAAATTTGCGGTAGCGTTGTGAAAAGCATAATCAAAAGAAAATCGTCAAAATTTGAGTGAAAGATAGTGCCTGCTACTGCAAGCGTGCCTCTACACTAGCCTGCTTGTCCGAAACATATATTATTGCAGCAACAAGTGACTATATGCTGTAGATAGCCAAGGATAGGCATTTAACGCGAAAGATTACGAGAAAATCTAAAGAAATAGACCCATTCCGGAGACGATTCCGGAAGTGGAGCGCTCACCGAGGGTATCAGAAAAGCCACATATATATTTGAGAGCCTGTCAAATGCCGTTTTAACCCCGTTGCTCCATAGTTACCGATCAAAGCACTATTCATTAACGCATTGGTGAAGAATTCAAGCAAGATCGATCCTGCTAGGCGAAACTGTCTCTGGAGACATCGTAGAAAAGTGTTACCGGTGGCTTGTGGCTTTCTTTGTACAACCTCAGTGTTGCACTCAGTGAACATTTGGTCTGAAGTACAAAATGGGATGTCTAGGATGTCGCGATGGCCGTGCGGGTGGTTTAATGTTCGCCCATATGGGTATGGTTGCCACATTTTTATCCTTCGTCACACCTTATTGGCTAAAATCCGACTTTCGGGCGTACAGGTAAGCTAATACCGTGTCTCGTTGCCTACTAGATGTCAACGTAAAAAATCAATCTTTGCAACTGTAGCTCTCCCTCACTGTGTCCAGACCGCAGAATGTCATTAAAGCTACTCATCAATCGTGATTAACGCATGGCGTACTTTTAATCCAAAAACTTCTAGTACATAATTAATTTTGTCTCGTCGAACCTGTAGCGCTCAGTTCCTCCGAACCGGTCTATGGGAAACTTGTTTTCGGTCACATTCAAGCTCTGACGACCTCGAACAGCGCAAATTCTACGTTGGCTGTCGTTGGATACTCACGTATGAATACAACCAACTGCGACACACCCTCGAACTGCCCTTTTTCGTGACGACACAGGCAAGTCAATCATTCAATAGAGTGCCTCAATTTTTGAGTAGTTAAGAGAAAAATCTAGATCGACTTTGAATGAAATCAAGTCAATTAGCCACAATCAGTCAATGAAATCAAGTGTTCGAGATGCACTTTAGATAAACACGTGTCGTTTTTTTAAGTGAAGTGGTTGAAAAAATTTGAAGCAGGTGACGGGCACATACAAATTTGAATAATACCTGTCGTGCTTTCAGCTCCTACGCTCCTATGTCCTAGTAGCTGCTGAAAACGTATTAAGAATCGAACGCTGCGAAAGACTACCCTATATCCACTCTCGTTATGCAGCAAAGTTTAGCATATATTACACCTCTTGATAGATTTCAAAACAACATATTTTTAAACACAAATAAAGCAGAATGAACGTAGTGAAGCCTTTTAAACACGGTCCATCAGAAATACGTTGCAAGGTAAATCTAGGTAGAGATTACCAAAACTCTCTCACAATAATTTGTCCCAAATGCGGGAAATGTTTAAACTCGAACTTTGTTCATTTTGTTGTAACTTTTCTTAAATATAAACAACTGTTTCGGCTTTTGTATTTATCGCTTGTTGCGTCCAGGCATTTGTCACTGACCATTTGTATAGGAAGCATCTCACTTTCTTTATTTTTATAAAATCAAACTTTCTGTAGAAATTTGTGACTCTGCCAAAATTTAAAATTGCTTGTGGGCAATGTTGAATGTTCTAAGTGGGCGTGTTGGCTGTGTTTTCGACCAACTTAGGCAAAATCAAAGCAAATTCGATTTCGATACATAATATACATTTGATACGCTACCAAAAAACAATTCTTGATACAACCACTGTCTCAAAGCGAGTTCAATGTGCTGTCAACAAGTAAAATAGTAAACGGTGAATTGAATTTTGTGAGCAATCAAAATATTTCTGATAAAGTCTCCGGCGTTGAATTCGTGGTTTTCAACAACAATATTTGTACAACATTTACATATTCAACTCTATTTTGCTAAAACATGTTTTACCTTACAGTACACACTGCCATCTCATTCAATATGAATTTCCAAAATTTAGCTTAAAATTCTGAAAGTATGGCCTTTACATTTGCGTTTTCATAAAGGTCCGAAATGTCAACGCACCCTGTCGCAGCGAAGGAAAATTGGAAAAGATTAATTTATCTATTCGTGAGTTTGACCAAGCTTCAAATCATTTAATTTTTTCAAACGAATTTGGTTTACTTAGGTCCAGAAGTTATAGAGGGGCATTTTAACGTTTTATGTACCAAACATTAGCTTGAGAATGACTACACGGCACTAACGTTATGTAAATCAACGGCCTCGAAATATTGATTGTCCCCAATCAATTCATAGTGTAAAAATCTACAGAAAAATCGATGATGGATACGATAGAAACGAGTGCCCAGTAATTGAAACTAATGCCTAAACAACTCAGTCGGCATTCATAGCAGTAGTCTGGTGCGAAATTTTTTACTGAACTTCTATATATCTTTTCCCGTTGACGAATACCCCCTAACGGTGTTGTTGCTTGTGCCAGATTCGGCTTTTTCTTTTTATGAAATTTTTATAATGGTTAGTACACAAGAGCGGACACACAGTAAGTCTGGCTTATTAAAAAGTATTTTGCGTTATTTGGTATTGCACTGCCTCACAGAGCTGAAGATTTCTCAAATCTATGGACACTACATCGGCCATAGCTATGAGTCTAACATCTGATTGTTATTTGTTTATGCCTTTTCGTAATTAACAGTCTCGCTGTGTTTGCATGCTTGTTTGTACGCCTGTCCTGCTTTCGTTTATTTTCTCTCTAGGTGTTTTACACTTTTGCTTTCACGGCGCAGCTGGTAGCTTCCATTGGTCTCATCTCCATTTACATCTGCTTCGACCAAACTGTCGAGAAGCGTTTCATCCGATACTGTAACCTCCTGCTGGGCTTTGCTTTTGTTTGTTCGACAATTGGTGAGAAAAATATCAGTTATCAAAACAACGTGCTATAATACAATTTGCATTGTGTATAAATAGACAACACGTGTATGAAGCAGAACTGTCAAAAACTAAACGTATGCTATACGGCGTCTAGCCTGATTTTCTGTATATACTGCACCCCAACAATATGGCGCTACTGTGACGTTACATTCTTATTTATGCTGTTTTCAGTGCGGTACACAAAGTCCTCTCGTGGATCAATCTAGATGATGTTATCCATATATATCTCCTTTGTATCCATATAGATGATGTCATGTAAATACACGGACATTGAAATTACAGAACATGGTCCGTTTTACTGTGCTTGTTGCACATTCACATTCCCTGAGAGCTACCACTGAAGAACAAAACGTCGTTTTAGAAGATTTATCGCTGAAGGCTTGTTAGTCATAAGACGGTAACCGTCAAAATCAATATACGCAATGCGCCCAAACAAACGGAGATGGCCCTGATGGTCCGATTAATGTGGAAAATATATTGCCTCTCCTTTGTTTCGTATAACTCTTCTAACTACGCAGTCAAACGTGGCGTTCGTAAACGTGTCGTAAGTGCAAAATCAGACATCTATTTTTCGGGTTTCACCGATCGCGGAAGTTTGAATAATGTAAAATAACCATGCTTCTTAAAATGCGGCAATGCTCAATTTATTTTAATTTTTCCAGCGGTGGCTGTTTTTGGCTCGTGCGCTAACCAAGAAGGATGGATGCCCGACCCACTCCACAATTATTTATCCTGGTCGTACGCGTCAGCTGTCGTTGGAGCTTTCTGCCAGATTATGGCTGTTATCTGCTTACAAGTAGGTACTAAAATGGGAGATAACAGCCATAATCTGATAGGCCAATAAATTGCCAATTACAATTTTTCGTTATTCGCTAGTAAAAGAGATGCAACTTTAGTCAATCAGACTAAACTGAAAACGGCGTTTAAATTCATAAGCTATTATCAACAGCATGATGGCCACTAGTAATCTTTTTATTGAAACGCTCTACATTTAACGCGTCCAATGCATTTCGCTTCTTGTGTGAACTTCAGGTTGATTCTCGCCACATAGTCGACAGAGACACGAAAATGGAAAACCTTCACACATTTGGATAAGCGGTCTCTACCTCAAATATTAATGGCTTCATACACCTGGAATTTTGTCATTGATTTTCTTGCTTATCATCTTGAAGACCTTTTCTAAAAGTGCCTTATACAATAAACTTAATAGTGAATTTTCACTAACGTACTTAGTGCTTTACAGAGTATTAAGCCTATACACGAAGTAAGCGCATATGGAAACATACGTGGCGTAGCTCAAATGGTCAGATACCCACACCCTGAGGTCAGATAGGGATCGAAAGGGGTCTACAGCACATTTATTTCTTAAATCAGTTTCTTTAGAAAATAAACTTATTGCAATACAGAAACTGATCGGACAAGGTATACCAAGCGTAACATTATTGTTGAGTAATTTAAGATATCATTTCGAAGCCTGACAACAACCTAATAACGACAGATCAGGAGTTCAGTGTCTATTACTGAAATCGTGTGCGAGAAGGACCTAGCCCATGCCTCAGCCCACCTAGTCTAGCACCATGCTGCCAAGCATAATATATACGCAAACTGGAAATAACATAAAGAAAAGCTGACTTGTAGACTATGGAATTTATATTTATCCATTAATGTATTAATATGGTAAGAGAAATACAACAATGTCTAAATGTAGTAAATGCGAGTAAATGTCATGTGGCTCGAATGTCTGCAGGAAAGCAGTACCTCATATGTAGAAGTCTTCATGACGCAATTCAGTGCGTACTTAATGCATCTATGTGCCTGGTAGTGGTCAGTGGTAAACACTTTTGATATCCTTAGAGAAACATGTTTTAAAATGGTGTCATTTTTGACCAATATATTAGCTGTCGGTATAATTGGGGAATAGTTAAATAAGCATCGAAAGCGGCAGCAGTAATGAGAAAGAGGGAATAAAGGCAAGAATATGAGAGAATATCTGTATCACATCTTCGTAAATTACATAGGATATCATCAAAACAATTTTTGAGTGGATACGATATCAAACCATCCATACACGTACACACATAAATAAATTGACAGTTAATAAAACGTATATTTTTATAATAATAACGTAAGTGTTATTAACTATTGTTAAGGCAATTTAGCCGTTGTTTCCGATCGCGATATACATACATACTTCTCAGGTCAAAAAGCGCAGTGTGAAATAAGTATATTATATCAACCTTCGACATTATTAGTAATAAATCCACCAATTTTTTGTTATACATATGATAGAAGGTGATTTATTCTACAGTAACACACATTTTTCAGTATTACACACATATTAGCCCTTTCAAATGCAACATTGTTCAAATCAACCGCTGCGCAATTTCCTAGAATGATTATTCACTATTGTCCATTTGCTTGTTACAATAAGAAGACGTGCTCGTCTGCGAGGGTAAAAATCAAAGATTTATTTCGCACTTGTATTGCAGAAACGCCTGTTTAACGTATAATAGCTCGATCAACATAACGGTGTTAACCGTTTTTTCTAATAAGCCTTCAATATCTTATAGAGTGTAAACACTTATTGACAATGTGCGCCTGAGCTTCACCAATGATTTTCTCATATCACAATACCAAGAAACTTCCATAATACGGAACCCGTGAAACAGATATTTACTGTAGCGTTTGTTAGTACATTACCGGTCCTACAGAATGTACAATAACATGCCTCACTCACACTTGACGTACATTAGGCGTTCCATCTTACGACAAGCACACATTATTGCAAACAAGAAAATTACATCTTATCATGGTTATCATTGTTGTACTGTAATAATACAGTTCTTTACAATTACAGCAACCATTCCAAATGTTCTCAGAGCGATATTCGTTATATACGATTCATTACAAAGCACGCTTATATTGTTCAAACAACCAGTGTCGAATTGTGTAAATAATTATGAATCTACGCGAACCGTGAATTTCACAAAATTTACGTACCCAATTTCAAGTACGTCTGTTTGCTATTCTTTAAGCAGTATGGTAACCCATTTTACTGGAATGCGCTTTTTTTAGATATGATAAAAAAACCGTATTAGCGATAACTGTTTCCCTATTTTTAGAGATTTTCCTATTCGTTTGTTTTGTCTCCGTTCATCGAGCACACCCCATCTTACATCTAACAGAAAACACTATGGTAGTCGAGAATAATATCATCTAAAATCTCTCACAGTGTTTCAAATATTTGAACAATAGCCTAATTTTCTTGGACCACTAACCTGTATCGCGGAACAAAGACTCGTTTTCTCTTTCTCAACATATCACGTATCAACTCATGCGTTTGGATTTCCGTCGGCAGGCTCACGTACACTGACACACTGCAAATATTGAAGTGAAAGAAAATTAATCCTGCTTAAAGGCGGGGTAGAACAGCAACGCTGTCTACACAAGGAACGAGAAAGAGTTGAGCTTGAATTGTCGGCTGGGTCAGTAGCTACGTTTATGACTTGTGTTATTGAGAGTTATCTGATGTCGTGACTTTTATCACTGCCCCTTCCTCAATACAATAAAAATGAACGCGCCTTCGTCATTTCTTTTGTAATTGCATGTTAAAGAATTATGTAACTGTCTCATCAAATACACCAAGCAGGCTTATGGCTTAAGGAAAATACGACGCCAAATAATCTTCAGGTTCTAACTTGTTGATATTTCTGTAAAATATGACAAACGATTGCTTTTTTGTACAACTAAAAATAGCATAGCAACAGGCAAAAATGTACAGGCCAGCATTTCCGACCATAATGAGCCATTTGCCATATATTCCTTATCGTGCCTTTTATCGAAACATCAGGCAGCATAAATACCTACTTTTACTCAGGTCAGACCAGCAATGATCGAATTAGCGTTAGTATTTTACGAGTGAAAGGAACAGAAAGATTTAAACAAGTTAAAAATGACCGTGATACAATACATGTAACTGTATATAATTGCATGGCGCTTGAAATGTACTATTTCCGAAAGGCCAAAGGCGAAAGAGTTACTATAACCTTCGGGATCATTTAAACAGGAGCAGTTCTTCTCTTGTATAATATATTCAGGGTTTCTAAGTCACCCAACGCCTCCAGCTCAGCTTGAATAGTTTAGTTGATTTCTTCGAACAGCTACACGACAAAAAACAGGCCTTTGGCAAAAAATAAGCCTCTTAGAGACAATTAATTTTGGTGCAAATGGCTTTACCCGTCAAACTCGCAAATAAAAGTCAAAAATATTCCGGAGTTATAGTTGGAGTACTCCTTGAAAAAGCATTAAATATAGTGTTTATAGGCATACTACTAGAAACTTTTGTAGCCTATGGTCATGATTAAAACCTTCTATTATTGATGTGAGACACGAAGCCGTGAATGCATGAGTAATGCATGTACCATAGTGCTGTCCCATCTATACTCTTGTTCACGCTAAAAGGAAATAATTGCATATGAATTGAATTAAAAGCTCAGCTAAAAACTAGAATCAAAAAGGTATCTTAAGTAAATTCATGGACGAGGTTACTATTTTCTACACTCAGATTGTCGCTTTTTTGATTTCGTAGTATAACGGGACCAATTATAAATTCAAGGGTCCAGTTGTGTCATTGAAACGACATTACTGCCTCAACAGGTTCATGTATGTTTTCGTCGTGCATTAAGCGGACACCGAACGAAAAGCGCATTCCAGTTGCAAGTCTAGATAATGATCGCAATTTTCCCTAAGCATGCCAAACGTTTAACACCAAATATGTATTTACTGAAACCTAATTTACCATCAGTTACATATCTAACCTTTGAGCTCGCTGAAATGCATCCAAAGCGCGCAATTTCAACATCACCGCCTGGGACTGCGCAGCAATCTCAGCTGCGTCCAGTTTGCGAAGTTGAGCTTTTACTGAGCGCCTGACAGCCGCCTTGGCAGTATTGAGTGAGGTGTTCATCTGTTTTGTCACTTTTATCTTCCCCTTTGCCTATACTGAACCACTGCAGAATACGAATACGCAGGAAAACAAACGCAAGCGTAGTATATATAGATAGCCGATAATATGTGTACTGTAAATATGAAACATAGCACTGCTTTGTGCAAAACCAACCTTGATCTACTACCTTGATCGTTCCAAGATATTCGAGGCACCGGTAAACGCTTTACGTGCTGTTAGAAAGATAGCCGCGCGGCCAAATGTAGAGTTGCTCTTGTTTTCATAGTTTACATCTCTGTTGAATCCAGCCCTCTCTTTGTATTTCATCGGTTCTCTCCACTTGCACCAACACCAGGAGGCGCCAATGGTAAAGGGCGACATCTAAGTGACGTCAAATGACGACTACGAGGGACCAATAGTTTTGTCTCGTGGATTTTATATCGGGTTGTTCTTGTTTTCATAGTTTACATCTTTGTTAAATCTGGCCCTCTCTTTGTATCTCACCGGTTCTCTCCACTTGGGCTGACACTAGGGGGCGCCAATGGTAGAGCAGAATCTTAAATGAGGCCAAAGAAGTGTCAACATAGCCCAGGCGACTGTGATAGGCCAGTAACTTTTGTTACGTAAGCTTCACATTGGCTTGAGACTCTGCTAACATGATGCTCAGCAAGTCACTCTAAAATGGGTTCATCTCAGTAGAAAACAAACGTTAATCTCTAAAAGAACGAAACCTCGGCTGTAACGGACTGCTGGTACTGGAATTAGATAAGAATTACTAGAAAGATGAATAAGAAGATGGTTAGTCAGTTGTATTGGTAAATATACCAGCACATGAACTTTCCAAATGTGCATGTGCCCTACAAGATTCAAAGCTGAGAGCCAATTTTTAGTTATCATTACAGCATCCCACCTGGACAAAAGAAAGATAAACTGAAAAAAAAAGAGTAAAAACTGTACAGATGACTCGTCTTTGCAGAAGTATATTTGCGTGTTGGCTATGCATATACTGAAAAGTTTTACGTGTTGATTCGAGTGACAAAATTTGCTGTCAATTCATTGGATACATTTTAAAAGCGACCATGGAATTGAGGGTTTAAATGAGACCAACTAACGTTTGGCACACTTCTTATTCTTTAACCTGTGATTTCTTAAAAAAAGTGTACGTAAGCTATATCCCGACCATTCGAGAAAAATATTATCGTGTGCTCTAATAAAATTGAACGTGATTTATCCGGAAAAGCAAAAAGTTATAATCAATTACCTCGATATTAGTGATATTGTTATTCAAATAAAGCACAGTTCAATATTTTGACCGCCGGGGTTTTTTTATGACTATTTAATAATTGATGATGAGGCTTATGAGCTACCTTTAATTTACCACCATCATGTCACTTACCACCCTCGTTTTGGGAGACTTGCGCAGAAGATCCCACAGCTGGTAATTCTGCGCGTCTTTCAGGGCTATCAATGTACCATTTGCGCTAGTGTTCACAGCAGCGATACTGCGGGATATGAAGAGTAAAAAGGCGAGTATGAAAGGGTCCATCGACCGATAAGGCCACGGCCCACAGGAAAACGCGCAGGGGCCAGCCACAACCACGGTGACACAGCTCACTTTCAGAATAGGAAGCAAAAGATGGAGATCCGTCAATTGAGGTCCACCACAGCAATAGATGACATCTGGATAATAAAAGACTTTCTTCTAGGGTTGAACTTCGATATGTATGCGTACTAATCAGCAGATCTCGAAATCCCTTAGGTTAAGGAAGCAGAGGTGTTCATAGCCTCTGAAAAGTGGCACCGGAAATGGTCTGGCCCAGACGGAATGCCAGAAGACGTGATCCGGCTTTTATGTAAAAATTTACCCTTCTCTAGTAGTTCAATGAATATCGGCTCTTTTAAGACAACGCAGCTTCCCTGCTTTTTGAAAAACCGTCGAGTCCTGGTTCTAGTACCCAAACCGAATGGGTCCTAAAAGCCCACTGCCTACTTAACTTCTTCTCGAAAAGAATTGAGAAAATAATTGAAAACAGATTTAGGAAATTCGCAGGCGAGCACTCTTTTTGGTCCAACAACCAACTCGGATTTAAGAAGCACTGGTCTGTCTTACTAGCTAGAGAGAGGTAGATAGAGTTGTCATTGACGTCGAATTCGAAAGTTACTACGACCGCGGAACAGTTCTTAATGATACTGCTGGATGTAAAACACATTCAATTCAATAGATAGGAAACTCATATTGAAAATCCTACGGTGCAAGAGTGTTCCAGCATACCTGAACGTACCTGAACCAGCGTACTCATCAGTTGCCACCTCCAGGACAGAGCGATCATCTACAATGTCAGAGAAAGCATGTTACGGATGGCGTTTCACAAGGTTCGGTTCTAAAACCGCTCCTGCAAAAGGTCGTATATAATGATGTCCCAATGGATACGACGTAGACAGAGACGAAGTCTACATATGCAAATGACTAGTTCTGGTCATATGGTGATGGTAAAGGCATTATAGTTTACGAATAGTTTATGCCGCGTAAGAGCGAGACTATCCTTCTTACAAATAGAATGAAGATTTGAAGTTTCAGGTTTTTTTTTATCCAATGATGAAATGCTTATAAGGTCGAAAGCTAGGTGCATAGGATACTGTCTGGGTAGTTCCTTGAGCAGATAAGTTTACCTGGATGTTGCGTCTACTAGACCATCTAAGGCCACCAGAAGAATCGCTCAGATAGTGCCGAACCTAAGGTGTCCTTCAAATACTACAAGGAGGATCTACGTCACATTAGCTAATTCTATAGCTACTTTTGCGGGTCGCGTCTGCTTGATCAACGTCTTAGCACCCAAAAAAAGCTGGACTAGACACAACACAGCACTCAGCTGTGCGAGGGCTTATAGAAGGGTGGCCGCGGAGGCTGCTCGGTAATCGAAGAAACTATACCTTTGCGTATCAAAATAGAACAAAGACAAGCTAAGTGACAAGTCCTTTCATTTCTACCCCGGAACAGCTTGAACATCATGCTTAAGACCTAGCAAGAAGAACGGATAGGGACAATGGCTAATCTCAGAAATTCAAGTGTAGACAGACAGAAAAGGCGGTAACGTCTTGTTTGAGTTTGTACAAGTAATAACCGGACATAGAGATCTTGATACATATCCGAGTACAATTAGTAAACTTCTACCACACAATGTAGATATTGTAACAAAGAAACAATATACACACCGGAACATACGATATTTGAACGGGCTTGGTCGTCAAAATGTCGGCTTCTATTAGACCCAAGTCCTGTCCTCAAAAATCTGGTCAATAAAATGACAGATGATGCTATGGTTTGGAAAAGCGCAATAGGTGGGATAAATGCAGTTACGCGCGAAAAAAATTAAGAGTTCAAAGAGGGTTGTTGCTATGCAGGGTCTCTGGCCAATTGACCCAGCTGACCACCATCCTAATTAATGGTATCCTAAGTCCCTTCAGTGATGTTGTGTTTCGGCAGCGTGAGTTGTAAAAGAGTAGCTCCGCCTTCAGCGGGAGTCCCACACGGCTTAACAAATACCCAACAAAGCTATCTGGCCGCCGATCATGGCGCAAAGATTAGCGTAGCGTTTAACGGTGTAGGCCACGAAAACGTAACACGGGTGCGAAAACACGTAAACAACTGGAAGGGCGTCGACTATAATAATGTAGCTAATTCGTGATTACATTTGGTCTATATTTATCCCCTATGCACGCAGTGTGGTACATATTTATCTGCGGGAGCGGTCTGTAATATTATCCACATGAGCATTAGGTCACAGTCAATATATAATATACCGTGAAATTATGAACCTAACATCTCAATTCCCTTTAACAAACATTACGGTAATCTCATACTGGCTCTCCTTTTTCCAATTCCGTATTGAATTGAAATAGGCGCATGCGAAAATGTGCTGTTTCGAAAGACCCCGTTGAACTCGCTTCGGAAAATCTTACTTCTTTACCAGCAAAACTGAAATGCACGCGACCGATTTGCTAGTTTCGTGGATCGAATATCACTGACAAATATTAAAATAGATATTATAAATGAAACGTAGAAATACACTCCTGGGTTTATTTTTATACATTTAAAAACAATATGCACAGTTCCTAGGGTAATCTGGTGTACAATTTAGAACCGTCAGTTCAAGTAGTCTAAACCTATATTTTCAACTGTTTCGAGGCCAATCCATAGCCGATATTTATTGTTCACGGTGTTCCTTTTCGCATTGTTTCGTAATACGAACCCCATAAATTTAAATGCGCAATGGCAAGGATCGAAACCTCGCACTCCCGACTCTCCCTAGGTTGCTAGACGCACTTAGGTACATCTAGCATTCGGGTTCGACAAGCCGAAGTGTCTATTACCGGCGAAGCTTTAATGTAAGATACATGCCAAGAAGACGTCGAGATCAACAAAACATTTCAACTCTTCTCTCCAACACGCAGAACGATTGAATTTGCACCATAGCTGCCAATATATAATATACCGTAAAATTATGAACCTAACATCTCAATTCCTTTTAACACACATTACGGTAATCTCTTACTGGCTCTCCTTTTTTTCCAATTCCGTATTGAATTTAAATAGGAGCATGCGAAAATGTGCTGTTTCGAATGACCCCGTTGAACTCGCTTCGGAAAATCTTACTTCTTTGTCAACAACACTGAAATGCACGCGACCGATTCGCTAGTTTCGTGGCTATATATTTAACGAATATCATTCAAAAAGATTAAAATAGATATAAATGAAACGTAGAAATACACTCCTGAGTTTATTTTTATACATTTAAAAACAATATGCACAGTTCCTTGGGTAACCTGGTGTACAATTTAGAACCATCGGCTCAAATAGTCTAAACCTATATTTTCAACTATTTCGAGGCCGATCCTTAGCCGATATTCATTGTTCACGGTATTCCTTTTCGCATTGTCTCGTAAGACGAACCCCATACATTTAAATGCGCAATGGCAAGGATCGAAACCTCGCACTCCCGACTCTCCCTAGGTTGCTAGACGCATTTAGGTGCATCTAGCATTCGGGTTCAACAAGCCGAAGTGTCTATTACCGGCGAAGCTCTAATGTAAGATACATGCCAAGAAGACGTCGTAGATCAACAAAACATTTAAACTCTTCTCTCCAACACGCAGAACGATTGAATTTGCACCATAGTTGCGTACGCGGAACTTGTCGTATGTGGATACTCTTCACGAACGTGGGTGTTTGTGAACAGAGAATAAAGGGATCCGAACCGCCCGCCATTTCACCGCAAATTCGGCAATTCCCTACGGATTGCATCGATAAGTAGCAAATCGGCCACGTAAACATTCGCGTGAATGGTGAGCCCGGTCACACTGTATGGAACTCAGAGAGTTTGCAAGCTTCTCAAAAAACTCTGACATAAGTCGCACATACAGCTCTGAGACATCGAGGCCTAGCTTCACCGATTTTTCGATGCATACTTGGGTGTTTGACTTGATGTAGGCAAAGACCTCCTGTAGTTGTGTACAAACCATTGAATTCAACTCACTCCAAATATTAATTAGACGAGTTAGTATGTCCTTCACATGGCCGCTATAAACTTGGTAATTTTCGTAAGCTTGTCTCAATCGTGCCTTGCATTCATCTAGAAAGTTTAGCCAAAGGACAAACAGATACGGTTCGATGAATGATCTTTCGCCATGACACGGCCACACCAACTGGTTCCTGTCCTCACTGCATATCCTCATGAGCTGTAGTTAACTAGGGTTGTTTGGAGTCACCCAAGACAGCGACTCTGATTGATCTATTGAGGACGATGCGGAAATTTTCTCTGAGGCATGGACATAGACCTCTGCAACATAGATCGTAGCTGGACTTCGTTTTTTAGATTCAATTAACCTCAAACGATTACGAAAGCAAAACGCCTTTCGCTATTTAGTACACTGCATTTTTCCATCCCATTGCTCAAGTATAGTCCCCGAGTCCAGGGCTAAGTTTTACTGGCTCACTGAATTCTGCCATAGAATGCAGGACTAGTGCGACTTAGTCATAAAATATTAGAAGATATATTGCATGAGGCGTCCTGAGGTTGCTTTTATATTTTGTCAAATTGATGGTTGTCTACGGCCTTGGCTCCACTACTGGCCTGGATTCCACATAATAGATCGAAATTCCCTAGTCTGCGAGTGTGGTTTTGTCGTCTCGGCCAGAGCAGTGGCTCTAATCGCTGCGGCAACCTAGACCGAAGTTTAGAGCAGCTAATTAGCAACTATAAAATAAAATGTACTATAAAAATAATTAAATTGATCAAAATAAATACAAGAGATAGGACCTACAAGACCAGCCTGGTTTTGAGAATAAAAACGAAACCTTAGCTGTAGGGGCAAGGCTTGAGTAAAATAGCACGTATTCACCCCATTATATACGGTAAACGGGCAAGTTTCACAACAGAGAGTGAAGAAAAAAGAGGATAGATATCAAGAAAGTTGGTGCGCATCTAAGAATATGTGCATGTCATCTTAAAAAATTTATATTTTATAAACTACGTCGTATGAATGATGATCATAAAGCAGTCCCTGTATGCTCAATTGAAGCGAAAACCTTTGGTTTTTGTTATAGGGGTCTAATAGATAATTGTGGTTGGATTCCAGTTCGGAAACGGCATGGATATTAAAGGAGTGCATATTTAAATAAGCTTGAGGCGTCGACTTTAAGCCTATGTATTAACCACAAATGGATACCGCTAGCAGTCTTTACGCCATACTAACCTAATGCCACTTAAATTCGTATATATGCAGATACTAGGTGTAACTAACATAATGACATTTCAGCTCGTGAACAGCATATCGAATAGGAAGTAATTAAACGAAACAAAACTTATAACGGTGCAGCGTTCGTTATAATATCAGCATTAATCCCGTTCGTTACGATTTCCGAATGCCTTGGAATGTGGTAATTGACTGTTGTTCGGACTACTCTTCAGTAAATACTTCATTATGAGGCGATACGCCGGTGCAAGGATCTCAATCTACCAATTATTTTCTTCAACAAATCGAGGTTTCGAGCGCTTTTTTTTTATTTCGTATATTGCCTTCCAGTAATTAATCTCAGGGATATCCGCCGCATATTCCATCATTTCAACTCGAGCTTTTCAAAACAGCCACTCAAGTTACTTCTTTCGTTTGAGCAAATTTGTGGCGCAACTCACCTCGGGTTGACGAGAAAAACCTAGACATATTTCGTCTATAACAATTACATGCATAATCCAAACTACATATTCAACATAATTTTTTAATTATATGTAATATAGGCCACTTTGGTCTTCATCTGACTGGCATACATTTCCAAAGTGACAATTGTTTGCATTGTTTTTGCCATTTTCAATTTTGCGGTCGTTATTCTACGGTACATTACACTGATTCGTTTGTGCAAACCAAGTTATACAGTCAGTGAAAGTCCAATTGATAGTTCGCGTAATAAATTTGCCCAGGAATTGTTGAATAGTTTGTGAACGCTTATTCTAACCGATGGAATGATACGAACACTTCTAAAGGAAAATCATTTAACTTATTTCGTAAAACACATTTGCATCGTTAAGACAGTAATTCTTTTACGTATAAGTCAATATTTGTAACAACACGTTCACAGCGACCGTCCCATCAAGGCGTCTGTCAGTTTGCAATATAGTATTAGGCGCGGTTTTACGAAAACACATTGTCCCAACTTTTCGAAGCACCTCGCGTGCTTCACACCGAATTCACAGCGATTTTATCAAGGATTTTACCTGCTGTTGCTCAACCTTTGTAGATCGTATCGTTTTAAGCAAAACAAACGTGTCGCTCATGAGACAAATGACTTTACTGTCGAGTGTAGTCGGTTCCAGCAAAGCCATTGGACAATGCTTTTTCATTCACAACTTCCGTAGCATGTACTCCGTTTGTACTTTTAATGAATGTACTAATAACTATGCTAATTTAATAATTACCTATGCTTAATCGAATGCATTCGGGTATGACTTAATAGCGCACTCTCTAAGGATATTTGTGCCACCGAGGTGCGTTTATATATCCGTTCTAGTGGCATTTGCTTTGGACGTCTTGTGCTTCACCTTGTGTTTTCTTCGGAGATTTCGGAAATTTGCGTTCATAAATCACTTTTATTTAGCTTTTTGGTGTGCGCATCTCCAGAAGACAACGGATATGTTGCCTTCGGCCTTTTGTGGTAAGTTTTGATAATAGACGTTCACCCGTTTCAAAATATATGAGAGTTAGACTCCAAGTTACGTGTTGTCCGAGTTTGAATTTATTAATTTGAACACTGCCGTTTACAAGTTAAATTTTGATGAGTACAGATTTCCAATGGGTCATGATATAAGTTACAAATGCTACTCTTCATAGATCAGATTGAACAAATCCGTGTAATATTCCAATCTGACAAATTTCTACCTAGTGAAAAGAAAACGACCTCTAATTGTTGGAAGAGTTCATTCGGCTTGCCAACATGCTGCCGAGAACACCAGACTTAGACTTCTATCGACGTGAATTATTGTAGCACAGTCGCTACTGCGAACTATATTGGACTATACGTAATTTAAACTGTCATTTTAGTGAGCAGTATAATCCGTTGATTAACCTGAGTTAAAGGCTACAATCAATCAGAGTTGTCTGGCATATATGCTGATGTACGTAACTGCGAGTTAGAGATACATGCTTTCGGACTTAATTTCATCAAGAAGTTACAATTACTACCTCATATTTTATATCTGTGCATTATTCGATATTCGTTGAAAACATAAAGTAGTTGGTGTAAGAATGATATTTTTCACTGACGGTCACTCTGACGGTGCTGTACATCACATTAGAGTTGTTGTTTCTTGTTTATAACTGTATAGAGTGCTACAAGGCTGCTTTAGAAACCTTTCGTTTTACTCTAAGCAAGCCAAAATAGGCAGGGCTACGCGTATAAAGTGTGCATGCCACCCGTATAGTTCGAACATGCGATAAATGGATAAGCACAGCGGATGTACCATAAGAATCGTCACTATCACCTCTGCAATCAGTGTCAAATGGTTTATAAATATGCTTTTTTATTGCTTATAATCAGATGTCGTCAAAAGAAGTACTTTGAATCACTTTTGTCATATAATTCCTTTTTACATATTCAGATGGGGAATATAGAAACGCTTATATTCCTTTGATTTCGATTGACTGATACATTGCGTGGTCACGTCGAAAAATTTTTTTTAGTTTAACCATCAGCCAGAATTTAATGCCCTTAATGTAATGTGTATGGCTTTACTACACTGCTCCCTTCACAAGTTGTGATGGCGATGACGGTAGAGATCACGAAACCGCGTTTGCGACTTCGAGGTGGAGAAATTTTAAATTCAACCATGACCAATTGACAAACAGCGGATCCTCAGCTCATTGCAGGTATTCATTACTGTATGATGGGCCTCTGTATGGTTTTTGGTATTGGTATGTTCATAATGATTTTGTGGCCAGCTTCAAGTTTTTGCGTAGAGTAGTACAGAGTAGAGTTGCCTGCTGAAGATGCGCTTTGTTTTTCCAAGATGAAGCAATTATCTAATATGCTTATAGTGCCATTATAGCCATTTTGTAAAGAGCCTCCGTAACTGTATAGCTATTTTCGGTTTAAATCACACAGCTTTGAAAACAATGTAGAAAACTTGTGGTGACTATAAAAACGAAAAAACCTCATATTACGTTTACAAAGAGCGTATACATTGATCTTATCTTAATGCGTCCGGAAGCCATGGTTTAAACTCGGTAGCTTGATCCGAGATTGCGTGTTCTGTGGACCGATCAGGACGATAGGAGCATTGTTTCACACTTTTAAATGGTATAACAGTCAAGGTCCTTTCAGGCTGTGTTTATACACTGCAGGTATACAGATATCCTGATAAACTTGTCCTAAAGGCAGAAAAATGTATCTCGCCGTAACCCTTATTTACCTTCTTTTGTATTGGCTTTTTGAGCATGCTTAGCACTTTCAGCGACGGCAGCGATAAATCTATTGTCTTGGCGGAAGCTTTCGACATAGGCCGATGAGGGCGCTAGCGTTCATTGTTTATTTACAGAGACCACCCCCTCTGCCCATCCACAGACCTCTCTCCGTTCATCATCCTCAAAAAACTCTCTACACTAGACCCACCGCGGTGCAGTGTACAGCCTGACTTCGGCGTCGCCTTTCACCTAAACACATTAGGTCGCCCATATTTTGACGCATGTCGTCCACGTCTTCGACATTTGTTTTCTTCTTCTCTTGTTTCTACGAAGCCGGTGTCCTTTCATCATCGCCATATCTCCGTTGTTCATTGATTCGCCCTCGGCTCTTCTATGCACGCTCTTCTTTCCCTTTCGTTTCTTCGCCCTCTCCCAACCTCTGTCTCGCGGGCGCTCTCATGCGAGCTCGGCTGGAAGGCGTTTGGCTCGTCTCAATCAACGGATGGATCAATGGGAACCTGTATTCGGCTAGCTGTTTTCGTTACGCGCTGAACGCCCGACGACCCCAGCCAAAAAGTCCCCGAGGCTTTTCCCCGATCTCACCGTAGTTGCTTGATGCTGCTTCGTACTCGAGTAGTTGACTGACTGGTTCTACGAGCGCTCTCCGTCAGACGTCCGTCTGTCCGTTTGGCGGCGGCAACCTCCGTTCGGGGCTACCGAGCTGGGACAATTGGTTCGCTACCATTACGATGAAGTGAAACCACTCTTGCTGTGTCCAAACGCTTGCACTCGATGGAAGGTTGTGCGGTGGCGGCTCGGGAATATGTGTCTGTGCCTGTGTGCGGTAGAGATAGAAGGAACGGAAAAGTACGTAGAGACTGCTCGCAATAGTTAGGTGAAGTGGGTGAACACGCTCCCTGACTGCCCTGTGGGGGTAAACGGAGTGATCTGCTAAGTAGAGCTGAGAATACGTTAGCATCATCGCAGGCAAAAGAAAAAAAATAGCGACAGCAATTGCCGATAAAGCCAACAACAGCCACGGGCATCGTAAGCGTCGCTCGTTTTAGCGTAGTCAAACTCAGGGGCTTCAGAGGACGTGGAACTCGGGGATGATGACACTGCAGCGGCTGTGACCAACTAACATTGTACAACAATACTCGATGGTTAATGCACTGAGTGCCGGTGATGCATGACAAAGGGTCAGGAGATTGCAAAGTGTCCGATTTCGACTGCAGCCTTGTCACACCTGAGGTCAGTTTTGGGATCGAACTAATAAGAAAAATTGTATCATTTGAACTACTTGAACACTTATTAAACCGTTATCGATTACGTTAAATGTCGCACGAATTTTGCTAGCTTTGCACTAACTATCCACGTGCGCTGATATCGGTATTTCGTACAAAGAGGGGAGGATGAGGAAGCCGTAAATGTTGTATGAAAGTGCAACGCAATCGAGACGATGAGATAGAATTATGAGGAAACCGTTTTCTCGAATTCTTTTGGATAGGAAATTGCAACAAAGTTAAAAAACATATTACTACAGCAGCAATAAAACAATGCAAACATAATTATCAGAAGACAGTTAACCCGGAAAACAATTGCGATCAGCTGATCGGTAGGGCTGCGCACTCGAGGTAACGGCGCAACCCAACGGCGCATTGGCTAGGCTAAAAGAAAACAGCTGATCCCAGAGCATGCACGGATCGGCGTGACGGGTTATCATGAATGCTCTGGCTCTAATCGAAATTGACGGCAAGCTTAAATTGATAATACTCGAACGGTGTATTTAATAACTATATACAACTCTTTTTTAGTTAGTGAATGAGTTCACAAAAGGAAGCTCTGCAAAATTTTGAGGTACAGATTTTTATCATTACTTGTATCTATTAAAGGCCGGACAAAAATATCTCCACACATGGGCAAAGACCAGCTGCAACATATCGAACCAATATTACATCAGTACGGGTCAACACTCTAATCGTCACTGTATGCTGTACATGACCATAACATGAGGCGACGTGCGGGTTTGTAAGATTCTACTACCCGCAAACGTGAGCCCTGGCGCAGACTCAATAATGTTAGAACGTTCCAGAGGGTTGTTCTATGGCTGTCGAAATAGCACCCAAATGAATGACAAAATTTAGCCAACTTATAATGCAGTTCTAAATTTGTTTGTTAACGAGTGCAATATAAAATTTTATTCTCGCTCATAAATTTCCTTGCGGTGACTTGATACCTTTAAAATCCTACGAGGGTGGGCTGTTTCGTGCACTGGTAATTCAGACTACTCAGAAAAAGAGAAGCCTTGTCTTTGAAAAAAAGGATCGTTAATTCGAGGCGTGCAAGACAAACATGAATGCGCTTCTAGTCCGAAGAAGAACAAATGCAGCCTCGACTTGATGTGTTTATTTAACGTTGAGATTTTAATCTGCGGCGGAAAATATTCATAAATTTAGTTACTATATTATTGGCGAAGGAACTTTTTGTAAAAAATAAAATTAATATTTTCGCGTTCGCGAAATTTAGAAAGCGAAATACTTCGTGGCTAAGTAACTCAATAAAAAGTCCCATCGTCCCATGAAAATACTAAAGGAAAGCTTACAAAGCATGCACAAATAAAATAAACGAGTAATCAAATGTTAAAATCCTCTACTAACGGCTCAACGAAAAATGAATTTTATGGACGACCGGAGCTTCCGGCCGATTATTTTGCCGCAGAGTACTTCGCTTTTTAAATGTCCCAAACGCGATTTCATAGTTGGCCACCTACTACACGATTTGGCATGAAGTTGTAGGTACGCGTAGTATAAAACGATGCACTGCGAAAATATTACGCAGTAATAGCATCTATATATAATACTTGCATGCCAAGGCCGAAATGATTCGTATAGGGAGAACAAAGGAATTCTGTTTCGTTTTAAAGAGAAAAAATGCTTGATTAGTACACTACGGAAACTCGGTTTTCTCGTAAGATATATTGATACCCTGCGTTGATTTTTTGGCCAAAAAATTAGTTCAATGACTATTTAAGTTAATCTAAGCTATTTCCTAATGAATATAGAAGTGAATGAGTTCGAAGTAATTAAAATGATAGTAAATAGCGTGAAAGATATACTGTGTTACGATCTATTATACATATTAAATATGTCTAACCACGATTTAATTATCCTGGGTCGAGCAAAATGAGTCCCATCAAACGTGGTTGATGTCAATGTAAATTACCACCTACAGCCACTTTAACTTTGAGACAATATAGAGTATTACGATTTTCTTTTCCAAAGTACTTTCGTTGTGTATAAGAAGGAGATGTCTATATGATACTGTTTTTTAAAAAATCCCTTTGAACCAACGCGACAAATTTTTGAAAACTAAAGCCTGAATTACAGAAGGACATCATAAAAGTTATATGATAAACATAGATATTGATTATACAAACCAACTCAACAACAATTATTAACAATTTTAAAGTGCCAAACATGAATATAAATAATAATTTGGGTCAAGGAGCAGCGCTTGGTATATCGTTATCATATATGTTTTGTCATAGCAATATACCTTGAAATTAGATTGTGCTGAACATAAAGACAAACATAGAAAACGTAGAAACGAAAAACGTTGTATTATCAGAACTTGGACAGTGTTCTCACCCGATTTAAATGTACTCGTGGATGGAGATTCGGATGCGTGACAAAACTATTCTCATCGAATATTATACCTAATTATTTAGTATCTGATACCTTGTACTACTATTCAGTGAACGATCCCATTGAAAGGCCGTTTAATAGCTCTAAAAATTGTCCTTGAAGTTGCGATATGATCCTTGATGAATACCCTCTGCGCTGGCTGCTTGGAATACAAAAACCTGTTATTATGTAAAAAGAGGCGTGGAAGACAGCATGACGGTATATAAGCTAATGTCAGTTCATTTATCCCATTTAGAAGCAAACTGTATGCCCGGATGGAAGGTGATAAGCTCCAGTTTACATCTTCCGGTAAAGACGCCACTTGATGTTTGAGATCCTTTTTACCATCTCAAACTATTCTTGATCTGATATCGATTCAGGTGTCAATCAGCTATTCCTCTTTTGATTACACGCATATTTCTGTTTGGTGGGTTCGTTTCCAGACGGTTCAGCATTTTGTACATTTTAGAATATCTCTCTCATCGTATCTTTTTCTTTCTTGGTTCTGCAGCACCGGCTGCCGGGTAACCTTCACAAGAATTATCTGCGTCTGGGCAAGTCTTTGACGATATTCAGCAGAAATTGCTACAATGTTAAGCGTCAACACTAATATGTGTGGTTCGTGCATTTTCTAATATTTGATTCGTCCGCTTGTAAGGAACACTCGTGTTCGTCATGATAGTTGGCGAATTGCGAACCGCGTGGACAAGAGTGGTTGGTGGAACCTGGAGTCATGCCGAGTGCTCCTCTAATCTCGCCCATTTGGTGTACAGCCGTCGGCATTATTTCTATGACTGCAGCTTGCCGTGGTCACTACTTGATTCACTTTTAGAGCGAACAGTAGGAGTCTGTACAGGCTGCGGAATGTCGTAAAGGGCCCGTAGGTGACTCGCTTTCCCCTAGAAGTATGAACTGGCAAGGGAGTTCGAAGAGAGCCTCTTGACCGATTGATGACAGGGAGTCGGTTTGAGTAACTTGTTTTGTACGTGTCCTTTGCGTTTGGCACGTACGTCGCTATCGATTAGCTTTCTTGTGCCTAACCCTGCAGAAACTCGCTTTTTGTGCTCGTCCTCCTGGCCAACGAGTCGTGTTTGTGGACCCTGGAACGATTTTATGCTTTCCGTAGCTATTGACGTTTTCTGGCATCCGTGAAGCAAACGGACGGTAGTTGTATTCACTTGGGTTAATAACAAAGAGTAGCTCCTTAATGTTATAAGATAACATATAGATGGGTAAAAAATAGTAAGAGAAAAACATCAAATATTATTGATTGCAGCGCAACTGGGTGCAGAACGACAAACCGACAATCGTCGTCGGAAAAGTATCCAGCGGAATCCTCGTCAAGAAAATTTTTGTATACATATCTACGAATCCAGAGTGTGCAAAACGCATTAGATCGATAGTAATTACACACGAAGGTTCGCCGCGTAGGTGTTCGCCCTCGTCCCGGTCAGAATCTGAGCCGCACGTCGGGGTACAGCAGAGTTCACAATGCACACAAGCGAAGATCCGAGCGAACTTATCATGGATAACAGGTTGGTGCCTTAGACGTTTGATAGATCTCGATGAGATCGTAATGAAAACCATTTATTTATGTACACTGATTTCAATGGTTTAAAACAAGGTTTACACAGATAGCGGAATCGTTCGAAGTATTTGTCACAGATCATTCGGTACGTTGATCTGACTCGTACAGAGCAATTTGAGCTTCCACGCCACTAAACTCAATTTGCTTCTTTCTTCCTGCAATCTGCTTAAGTAATGTTTTATTTTTTGAGACAAAAATACATATTTTTATTTTTTCACGGCAGTCTAGCGGAGATTGCAATATAACATTTGCAATGTTCATCATCTTGGAGGACGTTATAGTTATTATCTATACATTGGTGTTTGTCTCCTGGACTTATTTTCATGTCATATCTGCTTCATTTCTTCGGAATGTGACCATATCGGCGTTGCAAACATCTGAATGTCGTCTGTACCCCATGTGCTACTGTACACAAAGACGGAGTGCCTTGACATGGCTTCTAACGATGGGAGCGACGTGTACAGTTGGTCTGAGTGGCATCCTGCCGCTATTAATCATTTCGCCGGAAACGGGACTCCGTCTGCGGCATGATGGTGAAACCGGTGCGTCCGAACATAGTCGACAGGCTTACTGCAACTACACTATTGATTAAAGAAGTCAAATGTCACAGATTTGCGTTTATGTTATGCCTGCTAGCTACGAGCCTTACACCATACCTACACCGCTCAAACACGGATTATACCTATATTGCGTTAGCGGTCAGAGTTTTGTCTTGGCCGCTTGTTAAATCGAACGTTCTTTCTCTTGCATTGTATACCCGCACCCAAGAAGAAAAAACATCCAAACAGTCTGAAAAAAATTGTATATAGCCCTACCCAACAATGACACAGAAATTCGCGTATATTAAAATAGGAATATATATGTCTGAAGACATAAAGAAAAGGCTTTTTCATTTGCGTATTTTTCAGCACTTTGCGGTATGCTCAATTTATTTACACCACTTTTCTTTAATGCTGTTGAATATAATGTAGCTGCACTGCATGCACACACAAACATCAATAATCTTTACTACAACCGATTTGGATTGCTACAATTGGAACCATTCAGCCGCAAACTTGAACATACCAAACCGGCGTCAAAGTATTCTGTGCACCTTTGTTATAACTATTATTTTCCTTAAGTACAAATGTCCGAGTTTATATAGAAAACTTGATATTGATCTCATAAATATCGGTAATATAATTCAATGCTGCATGTTGCTCACATTCTTAGATTACAATGTTATTTTTAAGCATCAAATGCTGCATTCACATCCTCAATTACAGAATCAGCTCGGCCAGAAAAGCCTCGTTAGGCCAATTTTTTGTTATTCCTAGAAAAGTGTGTGGTATTTTGCTAAGGTTGCTCTAAGCCGAGCGTACTCCTAGGCCGATTGGATCTTTGCGCTGCGTTCGTGAAGTCCCAGGTTTAGGATCTGAGTAAACTACATCAAATTTCAAACTGCATGTTTAC
>MNPL01009213.1:5476-38123 GCA_002081605.1 Tropilaelaps mercedesae | reverse complement strand
TATATATATATATATATATTAGAAACGTCCGTAACAATAGACATAATACGTTATATGGAGACCTTATAGGCAATACGATATCTATGAAGGTCTATTAGAAGTTGCTATTAAGCCATTTGAGTTGTTTGGTTATTCGGGTGTAGGCGCCTGGATATCCAGGTGTGGCGCACCGCTTGCCAAATGACACGACCCCCATTAAGTAGTAACGGCCGTCATCTCCCCACATTATTAGCGGTCCACCTGAATCGCCCTGTAAAATAGCGGCACCGCAATACATTGATCAGTCCATATAGAAACCACATTTTTATGTTTTAGATCAGGGAATTTATTCACCGAATTCTATGGATTTTTAGGCATAATGTATTCAGTGCAAGTACAAAAGTATTTTAGTTATGCTGTTAAATGATACATCTGCCTTCTTTCTGGCAAAGAAAAATAAATTCGTTGGACATCCTTTGATTGTACGCTCGAAATCGCTTTCGCATTATTTGGAGCAAACTTTTTTTTAACACGTACATTTATAAACTAAAACTAAGTAGTTTTAAAAGGTTTTCTAATTATGGAAAGTCAATAGTTTCTGGATCAACGTTCCTAACTTTTTTGCTATGAAAGTTAGCATTTCTCTGTTTCGTGAACCAGTAACCCAATTCCAATGCAACCTGCGAGTGGTCAAAAATAATCGGATGATAAATGTGCTTTGTTGCGGCTGGCAAGGAAATCCCTTTGCATTCTTTGAACAATGCAGATGAATAAAATAGGTGTCGTACTGCTAGCATTTTTGATCTCACCTGGCATGAGTCTGTCTTTCCCTCTCCGTCTCCAGCGCAGAGGTAGTCCTCGGTAATGTTCAGCTCGTTTTTAAACGCCTTAGCGCACTCCTCCATCGACCATATAGGTATATCGGTTTCCTTAAGGATAGGGTTACTCTTTCCAGATTCTGTTGATTGTTCGAAAAACAAGCAGTTAGTCACACGCCAACCCCAGTAAAGATTATGCAGGCAACTGTCGTATTGGTTATGTAGCAATACCCACGATACTTCGTGTAGCCCCAGCCAGCGACGATAGCCCTTGCTCTGGTGAGGTCCTGCTCGAATCCGGTGTAAGGCAAACAGGCCGGCCCTATAGCCTTACTGAACGGCACGTCTTCTGCCAGGTAGCTCATTGAAATGTCATTTAGGTATGTCTTCTGAACATAGCCGGGATGAGTTTTGTAGCCAAGAATGGGGAGCTCAAGCGTGCCCGTCACCTCGTCCTCACGTGTTATATCATGGTCACCGAGTCGCATTCTATAGATATTGTATGGAAGTCTGAAACGCCGCAGAGCACAGGGCGAAATATAACCGCTGATGGTTAATGACACTAAGTCAGTAGATGAATAGTTTAGGTTTGATTAGACCGGAGTACGATAAGTACGATTCAAATTAACCAAGCTGAGAATATTATCGTTGCGTCGTTTCAGTTTGTCTTTGATCTACTCTATTGATTTGGTACATCATTCACGGTTATGAACTTCGAATGTTATAACAAATAGCGAACGCAAAAACGAATGTTACCAAGAAGATACGTTCAAAACACAGCAACCGTCCTCCAGAAATCATAAACGTATGTTTCAAATTTGAGTATGTCCTTGACTTAGTGAATGAATAACTATAGAAACATAGCATACGGATTTTTGCCGTCGAAAAAACAGTGGGCAGCGGACACTATGTGGCGATGAGAGACGAGCGTTGCACCGCAAATGTGGATCTTTTGGTTGTTAAAGTCCACAAATACTGCAATCTGGAATGCAAAAATATCGGCAACAATATGTATATGTGACTTTTATATTACGAGATGTCGACTGTGCGGACTCCGACCGCGCCAAAAGGAAACGATTTCTCCTTTTCCTCTCTTACCTAAGGACCCATTTTCGAAATTGGATACGAACAGAATGCTAATAATATGCACAATCTAAGACAACTCCATATCAGAATTTTCTGATAAAAATGTGTGTACTACATGGTGCGCACTTAACGTACGCAAAATACAGAATTAGCGGGCTCTCGAACTTCTGCATATAAGCTAAATGATTTTCTAAAGCGTAAGTCCCGGACTGCCTTTCCTAGAGCATACGAAGCGCAGTATGTACAGGTAAATTCTCCCCGGTACTTACAATCCAGGGATAGGACCCCGGAGTTGCTTCTCGTCCACCAACGATGCGGTTGGCCTGAAGAGCACCAATACCACATTGTTCAGGAAGGAAAGATGGTTTCGGAGGACGAAAATCATTGGAACTAAGTCCGGGTTGCAGCTGAGGTTGAGGCTGGGGTTGAGGCTTAAGTTGGGGGTACGACTGGGGCTGAGAACTGGGCCAGGATCCAGGATCCGGTTTTGGATACGATTTCTGTAGACCGGCGCAGCACAGCAATGGCGTATTTCCCTGTAATTTGTTGCATCTCAACAGTTCCTACACAATTAGTAATGTGGCAATGGTGAGCTATCACTCATTGGAATTTGGTAGATAATAACTATAAGACTAACAAAAACAACGAAAGACAAACATTCGAGCTCTAGCGGTGATTGCTGCGAATAGCACATTGACTAACGTGGATTACACTGTGGTAAACACGGTATAAAAAAACACGGTGGTAAACACGCATCATGAAGTACATGTATTTAGTACCCATATCAATTTTAATGATGGCGTATAGGTTAATTGAGTTATTATTTCACATCACGAGCAAGTGAGTAACAGAACAAAAGAGCAATTGAATTATGAGCCATGGGGTAACAGCGAAACGCTGTACCCTAATCACAAATTGTGATAAAGTTATCTTAGGGCAATACAGGGAGTGTTATCTTTCCGCGCATGAGAAGGTTATCTAAGGTTTCGTTTAAGAACTCTTGAAGTTATTTTTCGCAGTCCTACGTAGTCCCATGATCCCACGTACGTGCTATAAACTTGGGCCTCCCACAGCTTAAGATAAACTTAAATGCAACCACAACTTTGCATCAATTTCATACAACTGGTCGTAGTGTATCAATAAATGCGAGAATCGCTCATATTTACAACAGTCACATACATGAAAGCCGCATATGTATTTCCTGAGGCTGTTCAATCCAACACGCCGCAGACTGCGACAATACTTGATCTCAACGCATAATCCGCTTCGGTCCTCCGGTGACACGCAACTATCGGGATCGTCCTCAGGAAACACCACAGGACCTGGAGCCGTATTTTTGTTATGAGAAGCATTGAGAAACTACAGTTCCGTTGGTCAACCTCAAATTCAAGTGTTTATTTACCATTCCCTGTACCTAGAGATCCGTATAACCCTGCGTGCCTTTCCCAGACGTTGGAATGAACCAACGGAAGTAAACTATTTTTTCAAGGTTTGAACAAAGTTACACTACAGAGTGCTATTTATATTTGTTCTTCTTTATACTTCTTCTTCTTAAACCTTTTTTCACTTCCGTTTTTACTATCGCTTAAGCGCCCGTTTACAAGCAGTTCACTGCTCTGGCAGTCGATAAGAATGTAGGTTTTCCAAGTAAATCTTTTCCCAACACAAGAAAAAACCATTTTCGTTAAAAGTTTGTAATACTCGCGACCTTAAAGTACTTTTGAGATCACTGAAGGCACTGAACGACCGAAGCTCCCCCATTTTAACAAACAAAAGCGAAGCGATCAAACGAAGGGTTCGTGGTTACGTGACAGCAGAAGACAGCGTGTTTGACTGGAACACTTTCATATAAAAATGATTATTCTATAGGCAATTATGGAAAATTGTACAAGTACATCATTCCATTCCAAAAGTTCAGGTGCCTGTCAGTAGGCACTATCAAGCAATATATATTGTTTCAGACTTTGTATATAATAAATTATAACATAAATATAACATAAAAAAATGCTAGTAGAATATATCAATGCTTGTGACAGATATTTGGAAGGAACTCGAACGTACCTTGAGTTTTAATGTGTAATACAATAATCTATTTGAGGAACTGTTTACAGCACCAAATACCGAGCAACTGACTATCATTAGCTCGAATGAACCAGAATTTCTCTACTGCAAACCATAATATGGAATCACGGGTTCTGCCGCTACGGCTTACCCGGCAGCGCGAAGCGCTCTTCGAAATCTCCGTTGGTGTCGTTAGCACCTCCACTTGCCACAGAAATTGCGACGTCGGCACTAGCGTTCTTGACGTCACTTTTCGGGGCAGCGGTGTCAGCTGCTTGTGCTAGCTGCGACAAAACCAGGGCCGGTAATACGGCACTCCATAGGAGGACATTTTTGAATATGCGCACAGTATCCGATGATGACCACATACTCGCTCACTTGTTCTCTAGTCAACTAGCTCATCAAAGGCACGTCTTCGCTCCGCTTTGCTTTTGGCTCTCCACGATGCCCTCTGGGAGCTTTTTTGCTCTGTCTCGGCTAGAGAAAGTCGAGTCCCGCTGGACTATCGACTTGTCAGTCACAATGGTGCTCCTGGATAGCCATAACCCGAGAGGCCGATGGACGATGCGCGAATATCACCGTGATTACAGTGACACTCACCAACCTCCTCTCATATGGCTGTCTTCTTTGTCGCCACTTCGGTAAAACTAATGCCGGGGCCGTGGAATGCAAGCGGACAATGTTTAGCTCACCCTATTCTTCATGGGTATCGTTTTTCCAACAGAGAATAGAACTGGTGAGGAGTAACGAGGACGTAGAAAACGACGATTGCATTGCGTCTCTCACTACACCCCCTAGACATAATAATATAACTATCTCACCCCCGTTATGTACCCATGCACCGACGACGTTAATCGTGAGGGGAAGTGGTGACATGTTTTATTTTTTACAGATACAAAAGAGATGCACGAAAAGCGATTCGAGGTGGGGTAAAATGACAGTATATAGAATGTTATGTCCGTCTTTTTTGAGGAGGTGTCGGTCCCTCGTGAGAATAGATATGTTGCGCTGCGTAAAAGCGTTTCGCGCTAGATGAAACGCAGCGTCAGGCGTCGGCTCTTTTGTCCCCTTCTGCCTTATTCACGCGCATAAGAATTGGAAATGGGTGAAAATGCCCAGTGATATCGGGCTTCGTAGTCGTGGTGACAGTGTGCAGAAACGATGCTCGGCCTTAGGCCTTGTTTCAGCAGTAACTACGTCACCGGTATATTGAGCAGATCGGTATACCCCTTGAATACAATGTCACAATGTATCTAATGATGTGACTCAAAGGTCTCAGATTATTTTTAAACATTCATACAATCACTTGTGGTTGAGCGTTCTCAATTTTTTTACGGAAAGCTCATAAAATGACAAATTGTTTAGGTCATGAATGATATCGATTATAAGATGACTGTGAGAATTTTCTCCATTTACGTCTTCAGAAAAGGAATATTTTGAGAGCCGTCGCCTCATGTCAAAGGCAGTAAAAAATATATGCAAACTTCCAACAAACTGTGTTATTTAAAGAGACCCATCTACGCGACTTGAGTAGTTCAAGTCGGTAACATGATACCTAACTCGGTTTTATAGCTAGCGGAAGTTCAATACGCTGGTTGACTAACACCCGTTAATCTCTTTTGGATTTTTATATCTGTACGGGTGGTTTCGCCTATGAGAAATTCTGATCTTTTAAAATGGCACCACGTCCCACCAAAGCAACACAGAGTAGAGTAACCAGACCCAATGGGCGCTACCAGACACACGCAAATATGGCCGCTAGATAGAAATCAATTGCTAATGACTAGCACAACTGTGTACAGATAACGCGAGGTAGGCGTGTTGAACCGATTGGGAAAAATCATTTTTGCTAAACGAATCGTGTTACACAGTACTGCGAATGTTTATAACGGAAAAACCAACGTTCAAGCGATGATGTGTCTTTAGAGTATAATATGTTACGTCGGACGTGGTGAGTGGTACGTGGCGTATTCTGATCGCTTTTCAATTTACTACTTAAACTATTGGGACGGGGCACCCGACAGGTTGTGTTCGAGCTGGCCTTCTCCGGCAGAATCTGTGCCACACTTCGGGAAACGTAGCCCTGTTTTTCTCATAATCTTAAAGAATTTTGTATTTCAAGACGCCGATCCGATTGCGTAATTAATTTATTCTGAAACGCAAAATTCTTCAATCAGTCCGCAGCCTGCAAATGAGGATAGACTACTATTTAGACACTAATGATAAGTCCATTGATGTCAATGTATGATTACGCTTAAACAGAGTCTTCTTCATTTCTATCATATATTAGCTACGTGCGTTCAGGCTATATAACGACATACTCTACCCTTGCTGATCATTGCTTGCTATTACAATAGATCCCTCAGACGCCATAATTTTCGTTAGAAAAGTCCATACACAATAAATGCTTTGTTTGACTAGTTGCTTAGTACATCATTTGAGATAGGGTTTTACATGGCAGAACTCGACGCTCTCTATTTATCTCCGCGGATACCACCGTTCGGGGCAAATCTATCATCAGTTGGCTTTGAGAGTAACTTCCAATAATTTACTATAAAACTATGTTATCAGCCAGCAACGTGCTTTCTTGTCGTAACTTCGCCGATAAAACCCTCTTTCTTCGTTAGGTTAGACTGTAGATCTGGAACAACTGAATCTAGCCGCTTCTCATGAGGCAGCTGGCTGACAGCAAGGGAAACCACCACATCTTTTTTTGGGAGATGGTGCGCGACATGCCCTTCTTTCATCGTCGTGAAACGTCACGAGCGGTGGTACCACCACCGACGTTCTGCAAAGGGTTAGAGAGGTCTTTGGGATAACACGTACATGCATGTTTATGTAAAGCTGTTACTCATAGGGTACAGCTCAATTGATAGCTCTTCCCTATCTAGTCCATTTTACCTAAATATAAATAATAGACTCCACTCCACCCCCACTGATCTGTATAACCAAGCATACGCGTTCTCTGCTAGCTTTCTGGGGTGGCCGCAATTCGATCCTCTCTTCGCATCCCTGTCCCAACGTTCCTATGTTTTCGTAATTCGTTCTCCACCCTCATAACCTCTGCGGCATCGGTATGTGCATTAAATTTTAATAATAACTCTAAGAATTCCAGCTGCGGTCACTTACGCGGCATGTTGACGATACATATCAACTTTTAACCTCTTATAATAACCCTCTCTTTAAGAAACCGAGTTAGTTTGACCGATCTATACAGTTCAATCAATAGCAGTGATGACTAAAACGATATAGCTTTTGGCTACTGTAAGCAACTGACTGTATAGGACTTATCAGCTATTTTCAGCTGACAAGTTTAAGTAACCACTTGGTTTTCATTTCCTATTCTTATAGTGTTATTAAACAGTAATAATTACACAGAATACTAAAAAGTGTCTGAATTTTTTGTAGGACCATCCCATTTCTTTTGTCATTGTAATGAACGACTTTGTTGCCATTCTATATTTTTTGTTTATAAGAAATACCTCAACGAAAACGCGCAATAGCGCAATTAATCGTGAAACAATTCATTTACCTGAGGCAACCTGTGCAATACACGGGTACGAATGATAACTCTGAATTACATAATTGTGCATCTTCGGCAACCGTAAGCGATATATTGCGTCCCGTCAAAGCACAATATTGCGGTCACACGTGTCGCCTATTTTCCAATGCACTAGTCAGCTGGATTTTATTGATGCGACTTGAGACTCTACGAAAGCCTAGACAGTTGACATATATTTAGCAAACGGCGTTGGCAGTAGTTTAAATCATACTCCATTTGCAGAAAAGCTCCACTTTTCGAACTTCGACCTCTTTCCTTCTCCTCCGTTTGTTTATCGCAATTGCGCTCTTAGCTCAAAAATACGAATGAGCCATGGTGGTCTCCGAGACAGAGTTGGAGTCTGTCCCTCCGCTTCGAGATCATTGGGATCGTTTCGACAGGTGGCACTTTATTGTGACGCCTTCCTCGTCACACCACCTTAGTTCATACGCCGAGCAGGATACACCGGCCTTCGTGTACCCGGCGAATGTGCCGGTTCATATCAGCGCGAATCGCACACCGGTAACCACAGTATTCACAAGCGATATATCGCTGGCCCTGAAGAAAATCACCCAGAAATAAGAAAAAAGGCAATCATGAAAATAGGCCCAGGGATAGAGTGTGCATATTGACAGCCGTCAAAAAGCCGATTCGCAGATTAATTATTGAAATTTTTTCAATATTTCGTCATAAAACTTTATAAATCCTCATATAGTCTCAATCAATTTTTCGCTAGAACTAACCTTGTGATGTCGCCGCCGGAGATGATTATGTAGAGTTCCTTTCTGCGCGCAGCGGAAGTCGCATAGAGTGCAAGCGAAGGGTTTCTCCGACGTATGGGTTCTGCGTGGCGAACAACAGCCAAGTCCGCAAAAACGTTGTTAACAGTTTATTGCGCATGAAATAAAAGTCCGCACGCAACTCTACCTAGCCATACGCAGAGCATAACAAAGCGATGAGAATGTCTTATATAATTATAAATGTTATCATCCCCCGCCCAAACTTACCTAATATGATTCACAAGATGATCGCTCCTCGAGGTTCGATAGTCGCACGATTGGCACCCGAGTCGCTTTTCACCACTGTGAGCCTAGTAGATCATGGAAAGCTCTGAAGTAAGCTGCGGCCTATGAGTGAACATATTTTAATAATATACACAAACGGGACATCCCAAAAAACGCTCTATGTGTAAAGATAAGTCACTGTGAACTTATGAAAGCAACAGTCACTGCGAAATTCACTATAGAACAACACCACTGTACAATGAATTTTTCTGATAACTCTACAGAAACTTTTGGAATACCCCGTATAATCGAATATGTACTGGTACTGATGGCAATATGGCGATCTGCTTCATTAGCTTAAACTTAATCATTAAGCATTATACCGGATTGTACTCTGAGCGTTCGCCCTTATTCGCCTATCGGCTAGCTCATTTTATTATGGAAACACTTTAAAGCAGCTAATATTCATATGTTTCACATATCTGAATTTGGTGATCAGGTCCATCGTTTTATGGATACTGAATTCATTACTTTTTTATTATTAGACTCGAGTTAACTTCACAAACTATAAACATGAAATTACTTTAAATTAAAAATTGGACCACACTATCTCTAGAAATACTGATTCATGGCCAAGGTCGTTCATTGTTAAAATTTACTGACCACAGAGCTTATCATCTGTGCAAGGACACTGCGGCTGTATGTTTACCTTTAGATGTCTCTGAAGGTAATATCTATTATCCGTCGTATAAATGCAGTGTGGACACTTGAATTCTTGCCCTCCCTCAGATACTGTCTGTAATACATGTAACATAGACAACATACCATTTTAAGGAACTACTTTTATTCTCTTTATAAGTGTGCAAGGGGTCTCCATGGCACGATTTTACAACGTCGAAGATATATGGTCCGGAAATGCTCTTACCGTATTCGCGTCCTCTAAGACTTCCTGGTCTCTACTATGATCATCGAGAAGTTCGATCGGGGCCTCTATTTCCTCATCATCCTCCCAAGGTATTACAACAGGAGAGACAGCTGCTTCCAGCTCAGCGAGGAGCGGACTCAACGCCACGGTGTCACCGTCGTCTGCGCCAGCTGCTGTACCTGTTGTCCAAGAAATTCCTGCGTTTGTACATCTGCTTCCAGGGCTTCCTGCGAACGTGGGGCATACGAGTCCTATTATATATAGCCGCTCAAGCATATTATTGCAGAAACAAGAGGATGCTCATCACATCTTATTTTACGGATCTAAATTTACGTTGACCTCTGTGAAGACCTCAGGTGCTCGTCAGTGCGTTGAGTTTGCATGCGGTAGGAGGTCTCCTGCATGGAACTTCACTACTTATCTGCTGTTAGTTTTATAGTTTTTTTTGAAAACGACAAGCATTGTTTAGATCTCTTGATTAAGGTTTTTTATGAACATAGATAAATTATTATATAATCCTCTTTGCTGGATTTAGTTTTTTTTAGAATATTTTACCTTCTTTTCAAAACTCTCAGCGTAAAACCATAACTCCGCGTGGAAGTAGACCAGTGAACAACATATCTACCTATTCGATACTCGTATGTACTTAAGATTTATCAAATAAAAATTTTTGTAAAAATTATAATAGAACTGCACTATGCAATTGTGGTACGGGAACTTCAGTTTTGGCAACACTTTGATGGACACCATTCTAGGTAATTAAAAAGACTTGAGCAACGAGGAAAATTATGCATGTATGCGTAATTGTGCATGATAAGCCCAGGCTTTACATACGCTGCAATTACTATTTAAGTATCCCACGTGTCTGACCCTCCTTGCATAAAATTCCGCAATGAAAATTTTCCACATACATTAATTCGCAATAACTGACCTACATTGATAGAACTCTGGTGCAAATTTACTGCGGTTAAATGCACAAAAAATACAGAATGCGCGTGGATGCTCGACAATACACTCAATGTTAATTCAATGCAGACATTGCTCTTCTCTGGGCCTGTGTGTTATTGGTTCATGCCTGCACCCGTTAGAAATGAAGAACGCCAAAAGCCTACGCGTTATGTGACCGTATGCGCGAAATTAATATTTTTTTGACAATTAAATATCGGCACGACTGCCAAAATGTGACAATCCTCAAGCGCCTAAAAAAAATATCGTAATCGGACTCTTACGTATCATCTAATTTTGTGCGTTTTGATAACGTATTAGATAATAACTTCGGCTCGTTTTATTAATACTGACTCAGACCTTCTTCTGTAGCGGAGAGCTTTGAAACATAGTGTTTGCTAATCTCGACTGTGTACAACGTAAATGACTTTAATTCTTCAAGTAGAAGTGTGTTAGTCCCTGTTGTTCTTAATTCATAGACCAATTGCAGTCGTAGGCAATCGTAGATTATTTTCTTATACTGAATTAGCCTGTATGACAATTTTGTCACATAATTCTACTAATATTAACTGTGATCATAGATTATTTAATACTATATCCATTCTTGTGCTAGTTTGATTGTATACCAGTTCGTGTCCTAAAAAAAGTACAGCTAGAGCTAGAAGACTATCAGCTTGCAAAACAAACGTTTTAGAATATATTTCATTTGAATTGAGATATCTATCGAATGGTGTGGGCCCTAAGAGCTTGTTGCAAAAGAAAAAATGTTGACACTGTCTTTCTACGATTATCAAAAAGGAATACATTTCATTCAAGTAGGATAAAAAAACGTTTAAGTGCATCATCAAGATGCATCGAAATCACCTAAATCTTGCCCTCCTAGCTCAAGCCGTTTTTACAAAGTGTAAAAAACTGTTAGGTTCGTTACTGCTTGGTGTCTTTATACTTCTCGAGGAATAGAACTGCTTGAAAAACAGTGAGCATGACGTGCGAATAAACCGATGGGCCTATACACGGCCAGCCAGTGGTTCAAATCATAATAGCAACCAATGTGATATTTAACATATATATATATATATATATTCATGTATGAATAAAATCAAGTATTGGCGGCTATTTCAAAATCAGAACGTTTATTATACAAACTCGATCCTAATTGTTTTTCGTTTGGTATATTACATTCTGTTGTTTTATTTTTCAGTTTTTCTTGCCTGGTGTTCAGACACAATCATATTGAAGACGTTTACCGCAACGGATATTTCCTGAAAGAAAAAACCTAATTAGCGTACACATCTAACTTTTGCGCACAAAGTATTATACCTATGTTTGGAATAATCCCAGTCCGGAATAGAACAGTAACTGCTATCGAAGACAGCACAGCACTGTCCAGGATTAATGACCACGAATTGAAATCCTAGATTCCAATAGCATCCAACACTGAGGTGCACTCAGAGTTAGTGCCTCAATTATTTGATGGCATCCATTGAAAAACTTCGAAATGAGTGATTCGAAAGTCCATTGTTGCTCGATAACACAAATCACAACACCACATCATAAAATTCTTATAAAACAAATTTTAAACTGAAGCATTAAATAAGTTGCGGCGAGCAGTCGCGATTAAATAAGGCCAAAGAATCAGCCAGCGGCACTCTGGGTAACATTAAGCATTCGATTTCTTTAAATAGGCAATAACTGGACTCTTTAAATTTTGTGGAAGATCGCTTCCTTGTTTATTTACTAGGCATATCGTCTGCTACGGAGTTTGAAGGAAAATGGCGCCATTCCTCTAAAACAAGATTTTCAAAAGCCGACCACCCGCTAACACAACGTTTCCGGTGCTGTTTCAAGGTTGCTTCACAAGACGGACTTCATGAATGTCCAACGGTGCTCACCAGGAGTCCCCTCAGATCGATTTTTCAAATTTTCCTATAATTTCCCTTGATTTAACCTATCGTGTGTTATATGTCTGACCAATAATGTTCAAGTTTAACTAGTTAGTTAGGGCAAAACACTGCCGCATTTGTCGTAATGGCCATCCAGATATACAAAACTAGATAATGTATCGTTATTATAGCTGTTTTAAACAGCAATGAGGTTGCGAGCAGGCATGCTGAATATTTTACTAAAAGCATTCTGTGTTTGTTGGCTTGGTAATTATGTACATAATTTTTATACAGTAGTAATTATTGTCCACAAAACCCTTAATATATTTTGCAAATTGTATTTTTAATGGTACAAGTAGTCGGGGTTCAATACGAATCAGGATACAAACTCCTTTATGTGTTGAGAATAGCTAGAAAATAATGTGTAACGGTTTCTCTGCTCAGGAAGCAATAGGCTTATGAGTGGTATTCCTAGGTTTTAAAACCGTCTTGTCAACACTTACATCCCAAATGCGTGCCAAGATATGACAGCGTTGTTATAAGCATATTGAAGGTCATCACGGCTTGCCGGGAAAAATTTAACCAGAATCGGCAGTTCTAGAAAGAGCAATGTAGGCATGTAAGAGCCGCTCGCGCCTTCTAAACGATTATTGTAGTGTCATGCGCTGGAAGGAGATTTTTGGTAAGGGTGAACCCGCAGATTAACCAAAATAGCGCTTTCAGGTCCGACCCCATTTGGGTAACATCTAAAAGGTTCAGCGTGTGTCCTTGCATTTCAAATTACCTGATGTTCATTCTTTGCACAGATTTCACTTATCCACTTTCGTACTTTATAAGCCAATTCTTTTATTAGCGGTACATCGAAAGACTTGCTTTCATAGAGTCTGATCCAGACGTATCACCGAAATTTGTGTAAACCTGATTATGTAGAAAAATATAGACTAATGTAGGCCATAGTAAAAATATCTGGAAGTATGCATGCATAGCTATACATCAGAGTGTGCCATTAAACTGAAATTATAGTTATTTTTCCTCCAGTTTAGAACGGTACATGCTATAATTAATTTGTTATCCAAATATCGATGAATCAATTTTTTTATTTGCAATTTTTCGGGTAGAGTAGCAAGCTGCACTGTCAGCTGCGAGGTTTTTGATCGATCATTAAACCTAACTGCTTTAACGTGATATGAAAAATACTGTACTGAAGTATGCATACACAATATACACATACGCTATTTTACACACGTGTGCGAAAATCGGAGTTAATATGTGATGAGCGTGTAGTTTATTTGGTGTATGCGCGGTTAACGTAACTAATTGGTGTTTTTCATATGTGCTCGTTTTAAATGATTCTGTAAAATGATAGTAAGGCAGCTAATTACTTCCATTTACACGCAATTTCTAGTCGGTGCTTAAATATGGCCAGGTATACACACATGATGGCCCGCCACACCGTATTCTCGTGTCGTCGAGCATTTTTACACTGGGCTTTGCGTGAGCTCTTTATGCCAAAGGCCAGGACGTCACGAACTAATACTTCCTGAGACGAGGACATCGGGAGGAGGCTGAACTTAGGTATGGAAAAAGGAAAAGACTGCTAGGATATTACCGCTGAAATTTTCTCATTTAGCAGCATACCGGCGCAAACGTGTTGAATTCAGAGTTGTCGGAACAGTAGTGGACCAACCTAATAGCTTACACGTCTGTTTTCTAATCTTAGCTGAACTACGGATAGCATTTGCAAGCCATGGCGTTCTCGACTATATTTAATTATTTATATACGATATTTTTTGGATTACTCTTCCCAGTAAGTATATCGGGAACGTTGGGTTTTTGTAAAAACTGGTGAAATTGGATGAACTCATTGTCGCGGATTCAGACACCTACAGATACTACAGTACTACTGTTAGTGCACCATTAGCTAAAGGGCGACAAAAAGTCAATGGGAGACGGCTATGTTTCGTTGATCGTCCAGGTGCTTTAGTACTTTCACTGTTTGGTGGTTGTCATGACACGTGCCGCAGTGCGGTTAAAGATAAACCTTGTGTAGGGGATACTATGGACAAACATAATGTATATTCGTAGAGCATCTTCCCTCAATATTTATACTTAGCCTTGCAACGCGTCATCGGCTAGTATAAGATCATTAATAAGAAGAAAACCTGTAGAGTTTGTTGCTATACTTTTTTCTATTCAACCTTCAGATGAATTCAAATACCGAACAAAAAAACTTTCGAAATTAAAACAATGTGCATTAAGATCCATTGAAGATCCATTCAAAATTTCAACGGAGCTTTCGTTCTTGAGCGGTTTCTATGAGAACTTCCTACCGTGTCTGAAAATCTTTGTGACTTTCGGCATTGCCGGTAATGTGCTTAACCTCATCGTTTTGAGTCGACGGTCACTTCGCGGCGTATGGTTTGTTTACCTGTTTTGGCTAACTATATCTGACCTTTGCTATCCCGTTCTCGACTCGCAGGCATTCCTGTTCTACGACTTCGAGTCGAAATTTCCGACCAGCTGTTCCTATATGCTCTTCTTCTGCCGAGCAACGTTCGTCATTACGAGCGTGTTCTATACGAGTAGCGCCGTTCTCGTGACAATCCTGGCGATTGATCTCACCGAGCTATATGCTATTCGTGTTGCAAAAAATCGCAACCACCTTTCGGATGCCTTTCATTATTCATCTGCCGGTAGTGTTTCAAGCTAAACTGGCAAAGATTGTTATCAGGATATGGAACAGGCCCGTGAAAACGTATGAACTTAGCTCTGCCAGCGATAAATTTCCATGTGAGAATTCTGTGAACCTACGGAAAAATTGGAAAGAGCGACATAGTATGATGTAATCTAGCCGTTCGTTTTTTGCTGATTAGCCGGTAGTAAAATGTTGAAACACGTGTTGATTGAGGAAATGTTGTAGACGTCACCATGAAAGTACAGCATGCTGAAATTGTTCGTCGAAGTTTGGCAAAAACAAGATTCTTTTAGTGAAACGCGTTTTGTTAAATATGTTAGTAGACATACATTACATAGACTCCTGCTAGCAATTTATATATTCATATTTCTGACAATGACTTAAAGCGAAAATAAGACAAGTGTAGAACTTCGTCAAAACCGATTGACTGGACGTCGTTAGTAACTGAAAGGCATTTATAGAGATGCCAGTTCATACACTGCTCAGCGACTTTTTGCGCGTAGCTTGATTTTGATCTTCAGCTCCGTTATACAATAGATGGTGACCTCGTAGATGAAGCCTAATTTTGTTGAAAAATGTTCTCAATATATTTTAATTAAAATTCTCCGTTTTAAATAAAGTTTGTATAACCGGCTACGAGCATTTTATGTGCATGGCTCCAGCAGTCTAATAGCCCTATAATTCGATTTGTATCCATTGCCGATCATCAACAAATACTATATTATTACTACGTAGCGACGACATTCTTAGATTTAATTGTTTTGATAAGTGGTCGTTATACGCGCTGCGACGGACCGCTTTCCATACGCTAGTGTTGTTGGCAGGTCCGTTGACTGAGAGTTTTGCAAAATCTCAATGAGCTGTTCGGTACATTGCGCTTTTTTTAACATCGGTATCTATACATTTTATTTCATCTGCCACTGTTTTCATTTTACCCTAGACCACATTTGACCATATTTCTTCTTTGCCCCTGTTTCCTATTTGAGTATGCTGTACGTATGCTCCGATCAGTTTGCTGTCCCATTTACGCATCATTCCAATACACACCTAGGCTGACCAGCTTCTCCTACTATTTGCTTTTGTCTTGTCACAGTAAGTGTTATGGGCGGCACTTTGTTTCTGCTCTCACGGTGATTTGGAGTCTTTAGTGATATGATGGGTTGGTAACTACGTCGCTGTTTGCTGTCATAGGTATTATAGCCGAGAATGCAACAATTTGGTGAATAAGAAGGAAATCAGTGTACTTATTCTAGATTTCAAGTTTCTATGCTTGCCAATGCATCTGACAGATAGCGCCAGTAGTAGCGCCGGTAGGTTTTACATATCCCCGAATCTCGTCAGAAGTTCCTGAACGTCTGTGCTTTTCATTTAAATAAAATTTCATTTCTACGGCAATTTAATCAACAAAAGAGAATACCGTTGCGTGCCATACGAATCGCGGAATACAAAATTATTCCGCATTCGGAATCCTGGATGGGAAAATACAAACCAATTCTATGGAGCGGTTGAACGAAAATTGGCCAGGCGACCATTAATTAGGTTTGCTTCGAGAACAATTGGTTTCAAAGTATAGCCGAGACGGCATTGGTTTGGCGAGAAAGAACGAAATCAATTCACACGTTTTAGAATACTACTGTTCGTAGAGACTATCATTCGCAGCGATATCTTCGAGTCATCGATTATTTTCCAAACAGGACAAAACAGAAATCGCTACAAACGACGTTATTGCGCAAATTCACCCACCATTAAAACGAGCATTTTAATCCACTTTTGCAGTCAACATACCGGCTAGGATTCGGGTTAGACTGCACGGACTAAGTTGTTGTAAGTGCGTAGAAAATAGCTTTCTTATACCTACTAATAATAAAAGCAGCAACAGTCCTGATTATGGTAATTATAGTCAATGGCAGACGCCACATTATGCCTGAACCCCAGGCAGCAGGGAGCCCCGCAGACATTACGGAAGTGCTGCTAACTCCGCGGAGCCGAGGAGCCAATAGAGACACCTCATCGACCTTGGTTGAAACCCAAAGTTAATAGCCACAGCCATCGCTTGGGCCAAGGTGGGGCGGCCAGCTTTCGTAGCTGACTACCGGGATACCTTACACCTTGCCGTACCGCCTACTGCGGACGAGTTGCTCTTGGAGGAGTACAGGGTGACCGAGTGCTTCATGACGTAGCGATCGGAATATGTACCCTCCAGCATCTTACTTGAATCAAAGCCGATAAGACAGCACTTCATTATGCTGATAACAAGAAAGTGTCAAGGAAGGGCACTGAGTGAAGATCATGTAAGCGATTGATTTCACCAAATTATTAACGCGCTTCGCAATTACTCGACGCAATTTTGCCCCTACTCCTCGAGCATATTTTTCTAAATTGCGTGAAAACGAGTCTTCACACATACTCACTGGAAACAATTGCTTCACCATGCGGTTTTTCTAAAGCTTTTTCCTAAACCCGCTCGCTCGGTTAACTTTCAATTGTAAAATTTTTCCTTCCGTTATTTAAAGTGCTCGTGATCACACGGATTGTTCTTCTACTACTTATCTCGAAAATTATTTGAGCTGCTCATTGAAGAATAATTAATATGGCTTACTAAATTCTTGATCTGACTAATCGCGTTGCTATAGCATGCCCTCAATGGTTGGCATACATCTAGCAACAGAACTGAACTAATGATCGAATAATCAACATCAAAAAGCTTAATACTAAAAAAAGCTTCAAATACAAAAAATGAACAGTATGGTGGGTTCATATTTTTTATTACCATTGAGTGCATGTTTCTTCGGTGCGAAAGGTTTGGGGTAAATATGTAACAACCTGTGGAACAAAATTTTACCTCAATCTTTACCGCCACTTTTTTGTAAATCTGTTAAGCGTGTGGGAAAGTTGTATATCGAACAAATGCCCCTTGTTCAGCCCTGCTTGGTGGCAACCTCCGCTTTTCGATGATTCAACTCTATCACTTACACCCAATATGTATTCGATTAACACTTTCGCAGTTGTGCTATTCTTCCACGTAACTCCATCTATTTCAAAAGCGATGTAAGCTAGCAGTATGTCGATATTCTCGTACATATTAATAAAAAAAACGAGCGAAACAGGAAATGACTTCGGAACTGGAATTCACATCACTGCAGGTCGTCTTGCTTCATAGTCGATAGCCGGACACCGTTCACCCAGATGATTCGGGCCATAAATTCAAATATTTTCACATGTTTAACAATTGGATAATAAAGCTTCCGAACAAGAAATACCGCGGATGTGCGATGACAAGTAGAGAGGTTTTCTGAAGTGGAACCTATGGCTCGGCAGATAGGCTTGGTTTATTCCAAATGTCTACGGTGCTACGGTTGTAATGTATAACTGCAAGCTCAGCATATGCCGAAAAAAGTGTCGGTAAAATTTGGCTCCCATGAGCCTCATCGAGAATTAACCGTAGCAAAGACACGTCAATACTCAAAGCTAAAAAAATATGAACCGACCACCGTGTAGCGCTTAAAGGCGAATATTTTGTTCATTTACATCTCGGTAGCTCAAACGTTTTCCGAAGCAATCGACAAAATGTATCATTTGCATTTTGCAACGAACATTCATTCTAGATTCTGCTCTTCATTCTGGCTATTAGTGGTGCGGTGATTCAATGTAATGGGCGACGGGAATGTTATATGCTTGCTACAGATTTTAGAAATAAACAAAGATTGTCGTTCAGGCCGCCTTTCCCTTCGTTATACAGACTCTTTCGATACCAGTTCCAAATTTTTTAAGATGCCCATAATCGCGTGACACGTGGTAAGCCACCAAGTGTTTTACGTCGCCCCAGGGCCCAAAAGTCTACAAGATTGAAGCCCTTAAACGAGCGGTGTGTGTGTGTGTCTTCTCTGCTGATCACTGAATTTTTTAGGGCTGACCGTCGGCCAACATGTAATGTTCATGGTAGCGCTTTCTGCATTACTTTGTGTCTCTGCTTCACAGGTCTAGTGCTAACCCCACAACTTCTTAACAAGATAATCGAACATATGGTACTGTGATTAAGATTGAGGAAGTTAATTAGAAAATATGCTAGCGCATTGAATATACAAGCTCGTATGCTGTAGGAATCATTAAAGAAGATAGGTTCAGATTGGAAACGCTTGTTAGTCATGAGGTGATCCGATGCGACGGGCGTGTTCTGTAATTATCGAAGTTTTTACAAATATACACTATCGTACAGAATACACAATGCGTAAATTTTATTGCATTCTTATGCTGGTGTTTCGACCCCTATGCCAATGTTTTCAAGGTGTTGTGAGCCCGACTCGTTATACGTAGCGGTTTATTGACTGTTAATGATAACTCACGCTCCGATAGTCTATAATATGGAAGCTCTCACGCGAACGATAGGTGAGCGTGTCTCTTCTGCTGATCTCTATGAGGCACTTACCGTGACATGGAAATGGTCAAAATCTATGCGCAACGGCGCGTTAGAGGTCGAAAAACACCGGTGGATACGTGGTCTCTTCTGTATATAGACAACACATTAAAACGTAAATACTGATGTTAATACCGATCGTCCATAGCACATATAGCACAGCTCTTTCACCGCTACCTAATTTTAAGATATATCCGGTCGATTATGACCGGCATTATACACAAGCAGTTGCTATTTAGAGGCTTTATGAAAAACAAGATGGAAAACAACGTGTAGGAAGCTCTTTATCCAGCTTTTTATCACACTGGTTTGTAAGGATTCACAAGAGGTAGCAAGTCAGTCACTTATTTAATTCACTTATTTAAGTTTCCCGATACATTTAGAAAAGTCTGTACCACATGGTGTCGCTTGCAGATATTCTGCTGTTTCTCTGTGGTGGTATGCAAGTGAATAAGCTTGCCCTTGTGTCGCTGTTATAGGCAAGTTAAGATCGAGACGATGTGTCTCGCCAGTCTAAGGAACCTCGTTTTTAATAGTTAGTGTATGATAGATCTGATCCGATAAAACTTGCTGCAATAATAACTATTAATCTAGAACAAAGCTGACCTTGCATCGTATATTGACGCCCGGAGAGAACTTCTATACTTGCAAGCGTATATCACTCATATTGCTGGTAAACAACCACAGAATTTGAAACTACTCCGTTAATTTGTCCTCAGGACACCGATAGACTGGCCACTGACAAATAGCCTCAATATGTATATTTATAATGGAATATGCGATCGATGGTTTACCATTTGAGTGATTTGGGTGGAATAAATGCTTTTCGTGTGCCGCACCACGTATACAATGCCGTGTTGGCCTATAAACCGAGTCATAATAATGCATTGATAATAATGCGATACGTAGGCTCGTTTTAGGGGACGTCCGAGGGCCATTTATAATGACTGCCTCGGTGCCTCTTGACAAGGGGAAAACTTCGATACTTCGGCATCATTATATAGCAAGTGGTATATTTTACGTAAATAAATATTACATATCGTATGTTTGATATCACAGCGTTTTGCGTTACGTGGGCTTATTCGGTTGCACACGGAAGAACGTTAGGATCCTTCTGTGTAGTTTTTCTGTGAAACGTGCACACAAGACCAAAATCGCTACTAGCATATAAAGAACGAGAGAACAAAGAGTGCTATACCTGGTAATAGGCGTTAATAATTATATTACATCATTTTGTTAACATGAATTTCATATATGTGTTCTTTTCGTTTTAGGACATTGTAGAGAGAGAAGATGTAATGAGCATGCTTGAGTACAATATTTGTACAGTCTCTACGATAAGTCGATGCCTCAGCGAGAGGAATTTTTGGAGAAATTGCCAATTGCAAGTAATAAATGCGCAAGTCATAATTTCTTTCAATAGACGTGCTATTTTCTATAAACTAGGACCTCACTTGCAGTTAGTGGGTTAGCCGACTTAGTTAGGCAACTGTTTGTGGTAGTTTTAGTTAGCAAATCCTGTCACAAAATCATTTCTTTTCCCCAGAAGAGTTCCGGCAAGATTACCCTCGCCAGGACACAGCGCGTTTGTGACCGCGGAAGCAGTTGCGCATTTCGCGAAGGAAAAAGTTTTCAAGCGAGAAAGGTTTCGTTCGGCTGCTGGAAGAGAAACGATAGTTTTGAAAACGTGTTCAGTCTATCATTCGTTCATACTACCACTCATTAAAAACATATGTGAATGTTATGCAGTAACCGTGATTAGGTGATTTGTAGGCAAAGCTAGCCGTAAAAACTCTTGTATGATGAAATTTCCAGAGAGCTCTTGTTCCATCACGTGCGTCAGATTACCCATAAACACCCAAGTAAGTAATGAAACCTCTACATACCGTCCAACGCGAGACTGTCGGGGATATTAGCTATATAATTACCGCATAGCCCTCTTACAGTATTCTGTAGTCTAAGATTGGTAGGGACAGATAGTTATTGGTTATCTAAAAGTCAAATAAAGTCAAATCAAAAACGTTCTATTCGAAAAAACCTGCAACTAGAAAATGGCATCTCTTATTGTTACTTTTTATATGTTATCTTTGTAGCAATTTATCATATACCAGAGGCACATTGCCGTGTATATTCACCATTTGGATTTTTAAATATTTACTCAATATGTATAAGTTCTAGCATGTTTTTTTATGTCAGGTTCTTAAATTCAACCTAAATAGCAAACCTAAATAGCAATCAGCAGAACTACATGGAAATGAATTTCTATTTAAATCTGGCTGGCATTTAATGGGAAACTTTAGTCTATTTACGTAGACTGGTTGCAGTTGCTTATAAATGTTCACACCCTCTGTGGATATTTGCAGTAAAAGAGTTCCACATACAGAACTGACTTCAGGAGTATATAGCAATTATTATAAGAGCGAATAGATCGAACAATAACGGAAAAGAGTAACCACACGTTGAGGTACGTAAAAACTGGGAGAGTAAACAATGTGTGTGACTTTTGCCGGTTTTGTGCTGGTCCAAATCAGTACGAACAACGTAAGCTGACTATTTCAAGTTAAGAGCATTTTTATTTAAATAGGAGGGTGCGTTTACAGTTATTATTTTTATCATTATTCTATTTTACAATATGAAGCACATTAGTTAGCGAGGATTATGGATATCTCTGTAATGCTCAGTAGTATTATTCTACTAATGCTGTACTTATTATAGAGATACTTAACCTTACTAAGCCTTAAAGAATAGGGCTGTCCAAAAGAAGTACATGTTGGCAATCCTTTTTTGCTCATTTTTAGAATTGCTTGCCCACCGCTTAGGTTATTTGGTCCCTCACTAAACATTTTATGTCGTCATTTGTTTTTAATATTTTATTGAAAACAAATGGTTGAATCTAACTATAAGTTATAGTTAGTCCCGAAGAGCGTAATTCAAGTTTTTATTCTCTCTGCTGGCTCTCGAGGCTAATAGTACGCATTTAAACAGGAGAGAAGCCTGGCCCTTTTGTCTTCACACGATGTTACAATGTAAGTGTGTTTATACGGCAACAGTTGGCGTCAAAGAGCCGTGCAGGTAATAACCTGGTGTCAATGACAAGAAACACTACTGTTGCCCCTCCTACGTGTCCAGATAAATATATGATGACAGGAACAAAACGTTAAGAACGGAACACCTCAATGTCGACCCGTTCTTCAAGCTTTATACTCGCAAACTGATTACTGCTATTTGTATTTCAGTCCGGTAGTAAAAGTTACAACCTCGTAGTTCTAAATCGGCCCTCACTTCGGGGCATGGACTTTGTTTGTTCCTGTGGTTCCTGATTTACGTCGCGTTCAGGAAGGTGATCACAAGGGTGTGCCTCGTCGCTGTCGTTGCAGTTCTCAATATGAGGGTGCTGTGGGCGCTCTGAAAGAATAGGAAAAAGCGATAGAACATCTCTTAACTAGTTCACGATTCCTTTAGCTATCGAAGACGAACTCGTCGATATGTCCTAATGAAACTAGTCAGTGCATCTCTCTTTGCTATAGCAGCTTCACGTTCCGATTCCATTTAGCAAAATTGTCACACGTCCTCTATTTCGATTTCGGCGTGAAGTTTAGTCTGACTCGGCCGCCGCAAATACCGCAGGCTTGCTAGTAGTACGCTACAGTGTAAATGAACGAGCTTTACCTGTGCGTCTGTGGGGTCACCCATGCCCATGAGAAAACGTGGCTTAAAAATTCGCTGGCCGCCAGGCAATTAGTAACACAAGTGCTTTTTTTCCTCCGTATCGAGCATCCGCGCCGGCGTTGTGTGGATGCTTCGGGGGAATCTGAAAAGGACAGCAGACCGTTTACTGAGTTGATCAGCTATTGTTAGGCGTTCGGTCCATCTTCGGATCTCTTGCATACCTTGATCGTAGGCTCTCATCTCGATAATAGAGTGTCTGTGTTGTAATCCACTCTGTAAGAACTCGATTCCCACGCGTCTCTTTGTTTCTCGGAATGAGTCCTATAGACAGCTGCAAATGAACATGCTTGGCGAGTAGCATTAAACCGAAATTTTCTTTCTCTCTCTCTCGCGCATGCAATCACATACCGAACAATGTGTAATTTTCGAATATGAAAGACGTTCTTGTACGTTTCGTTGTAGCTCAATTAACTTTTTGTCTTTGTTGTGATTTTCTCTGTGCAAAGTGTTTTTATAGCGAAGCATTGAAGTCAACTAAAGGAATCCGCAGTTACGCTGTACGAGCGTGCACCATTTCGCTCACATGTATGCTCTATTTACTGCTAATTTCCTTTCGTTACAAATCTTAGTCTTTCAAAGGATATTGCCAGTGAAGACTAACTCTAAACAGAAATAACTGTCATAGTATGATAGAATTTAGTTCATATGCAAAGTCATCGTACCCACACAGTAGCCACAGTACCCACATATTGTTAGGTGTATCATCAATGAACTGCTCCATTTCTTTAGACGTGACCCAACTGGTGCTATTTGGCAAAACGTTACTCCGTCTAAGAGAAGCGAAAGAACACCTTTGATGAATATACCGTAAAGTAACATGGTATACTTCAGTTTAAACAATAGCACCTAACTAAAACATTGATCCACTTGCAGAATGCTCATACGTGCAGGATACGTACAAAGGCTGCTCACAAAATTTCCACTAATATGCTACTAGTAGAGATAATGCTTGACGGACATTGTGTGAAATCAGTTTCAGTGGACAGGGCAGACCGTAACGTAATGCGTGTCAGACATATCTGCAAGTCTACACACCACGAACAATTATCAGATTGCTAGCTATGCCCTTTTTTGGCGATTTTCCGCCTGCATGAAAAAGCCCTTCTCTGCAACTAACCTCTTTCGCATTGCATTTGCAGAGGTGGCACTTTAGCCCTTCAACTGAGGCCTTTGAATGAAATCATGATGAACAAAGAAAAGTGCGAAATATTGCCTGGTCTCGAAGAAACGAACATAGCGGCCCATATGTCAAAGAAGAGAAAGGAACGTGCAGTTCGAGATGAGCGAATACGTGTATATGGTTGCGGTCATTTCTTCAAGCCATTTAGTGTAGACGTGCCCACTAAATGATCTATAATCGAATTTGGTTATGAATGTTTCTAATGTCGTCTTATACAGAACGGTGTCGCCGCTATAGACCTGCATGAGGTCGTACCCGTCAAAGAACGCCGTATATTGCGGCCATCAAATGAATTATTTATTCTAGTCGACGATCAGTTCCGCTTCAAATATTCCCTGCGATTATTCTAAAGTTCCGTACCGTTCTGCAAGATTTTTTTAAGGCCAGGACACGATGATGATTCTTTTCTGCTTTATATTATATCACAGACCATCGGCAGAAATTAGTCCAAAGGCTGTAATTGGCTTATGGGTGATAATGCAATGTTATGGGTAACACGAAGAGCGTTTTGGCTGATAGAACTTTGTCAATTTATGAGAATGACTGACCCCGATGAACACTTTAGCCTGACATGTGCTCACTCGAGTGCCACTTCTACTGAGAAGCTTACCTGGTAAATAGACGGCCTATTGTTGTTGCGAACTTTTCGAACGTATCTTTCCTGAATTATAATTCCAATGCCGAGCCGGGCCGCGTAAAACCACACCGCCAAACCACGATACTGCACATCGCAAGTATGCCGGTGTTTCTTTCTTGCACGACGCCGCAGTTGATCTGGTCCGGGTGCCTCTGGCCGGACGCCAACGACAACTGCGACGTTTATTGGTTGTATGATTCAGTGTTCGAATTTTTTTTCAGCCAAGGCGTTCTGCTCAACGAACGTACGTAAGGAGACCTCATTGCTGCTTCAGCGAACTGTGGGACGGGCATTCGGTTAATGGCCATAATGTCGACCGACCGCCGCAGAGAACGGATCACAGCCTTAGCAAAATGCACAACTTTGTCACACCGAGCACCCAAAGAGAGGAGCGGTACGAAATTGTGGAGTACAATTTATCCCAACACCACTGTGGTCTCCTGAAAGGTACGCATTGTTGTAGACTTGCTCTAATCATGTAAATTTGATATGTAAGAAAGAGGGGATCTATGCCTGTTGATAAGCCGCTTTTTCTTACCCACCTGGACCTAAGCTGAAGCGATGGTGATCAAAAACGAGTCTTCAGTGCTTTCATTTGATGAGAAGCTGACGACCATTGACGAGAAGCTGAGCAATTGATGAGAAGCGCACGCACAGTATATTCTAGAAGTCTTCAAGGGCTTCAAGGCAAACCGTCACGAATTTCCACTGTCAACGTCCCTCTAGGCCCAAACTCAAGCTTTCATAGTGATACAATACAGCTTACTGAACACTTTAATAGATGTTGCAAAGCACTCGGGGCCAATATGAATTTATCACTGTAAATGTTATATTAATATATTTACCGCGCGGTTAAATAGCATATCAAAATTCTCTTATTTTTAGAGAAATTTCAAGGTTAAATCAACTATACAGTTAGTCACTCAGGGGTCCATTCCCATCAGGACTCACTTGTATCGTGAGACATTACTTCGAAGGCAAGTAATGTGAACGCGATCCTAAACGCTGTCCCAAATGAAGAAGTTCCCCAAATAAGTTATTTAGTTTCACCTAAAGGAAAAGCATTAGCTCACTGATTTGTTAGGAAAAATCGAATCTCCTTAATGAGGAGTACGCGAGGACAAACAGGGTGATCACTTCATTGTTTTCAACATGTGTTCGCCGCAGACCCTTTTCAACGCTGCTCGGCGCGCCCCTTAATGTTGTTCCTTCTTCTGGACCTCCGGAAGCTCCACTGTCCACATAGTTGCTCGGGGTGTCGTCCTCATTTAACAAGCCTTGCCTGCCTGAACCTTAATATTGCGGACTAACATCCCGAATCGCAATCAAGGATGTCACTGAACTTGTTCAATAGCACAACATGGCGCCAAATTTTTAAGGGTAACATATAATATCCGCTCTTGTAGCACTATTTACCTACACGTTTTTTACCACAGGGAAATTTCATCCTTAGAATATCTTGATTCACTGCCGCATGGTTACGATGACGTCGGTAACAGAAATTTATAATCTATTCGTCTTTTTTGAAATTGTGCTCCTATGTTTATATTTGTTAAAATGTACGCACCTTTATGGAACTCATACCTAGCCTGGCGGTAGTTCTATGACCTATCGAGACAGTAAACTTCATGGCACTGCGCATGTATTGCTTTGTATAACTAGTATTGCACAACATTTTTCAAATTTTATTGTATAGCAAATTATCGAATATACACGATGGGCATAAGAGTGGTCTGTGTTTATTAGGTAATTGACAAGGTCCTCGTAGCCTCATGTATAATTTTATGTGAAAGGCCATTCAAGTTACCGTCCACAGATCACGTAACCATTTACAAGTCTTATCTAAACTTGTTTAATCAAAGCTAACTACGCAAGAAGGTATTTACGGAAGTCCGTTTCTCAAAGATCATAGTTTTCTCACGATAGAGCTGAATTAGGCTAAACTTGCCTTCAAAAACGTGGCAGGACGCGGTTTAATTCTGAAAACAATGACAGCTAGAGCATGCTTAGATATCAGGCGAAGACGCCCTTTATGCAGTTTTACGCCTTTATGCACGGTTTCACTGAGCTAAGCTTACAGTAATATTGACTCTAATCTATTTTTTAATAGTACAGCATATATCTATTTTAATTTGCAAATAAGGCGAGACCCTACCCGAGCTACATGCTCCTAGGCGAATTATACACATATACTGCTGAGAGGTACGCCACGCGCCAATTTATGATAGTACGATATATTTGCTGAAACACTATCTTGAAAAACTAGGCTCTCTGCTGGTGTTTGAAACATTTAAACGTAAGCACAGCTTTGGGATTTTCAATAACGACGTAAAGGTTATAGCCATTATGACAATAATAACAGTTTGTCCAATAGTCATTATCTCTGCTTGATAAGCGCTAGATGTGGTATCAGGATTGTCAGAAAATGTTCAGAGGATATGTTGGATTTTACCATCCCTGTTCTCAGTAATCATTTGATCTTTGACAGAGAAACCTTGCACTGTTTCCATCACGCGCATATTGCCTTGTTATATTGCAAATTCCTTTTCTGCCTACACTGATGGATGTACGTTACCGAATTTCGGCAATATATAGTACGTGAAATTTCATAACATTGGTTTAAGTACTTTTCTAATCTTCGTCGTAAACTGAGAGTTTCCTGTATTGTCACATAACGGTATTGTGTAGCAAATACCAGTAAGTTGTCGTCATTTTCAATCAAAATATTACCATGCATTAGACATCTAAGGAAGAAGTCTAGCACAGTCTAGGAAAAGCTACCAAAGTTGTCAAATCCAGGTCACATAGGTGTTTTTTTCGAGAAATGCATCCATCCTATATGCAGCTAAATTAAGCGTCACAATTCGTTCAGAAAGTGAATCTAGAAATGCTGCCGTTGGAATCAACACCCATACCAATCGGTATCAGCACAAATAAGGTTACAGCCTAAGAATATAAGACAACACAAGGAGTTGACGCCGGGTTTCCAATCCCCATTCGGCTATTGGTCACCTATCATATGACACCCCTGTGATACTTTAAGCAAACGCGTACCGATGGCAAAGCACCGTTTTCAATGTTTCGAACAATGTCCTTATAGTCCGCTCGGGATTAGTTTGCGAGGCGTGGTGTTTGATTTTGTAGACGCTGAAACGATTCCGACCAGATAGGACCCCTTCCTTTGCTGCCGTAGATGCGTAGACGCCAAAACTGAACGGTCTGGAAACCCCCTTCTCATCAGCTAAAAACTGGTGTCAGTTTGCTTCACGTCAATGCCAAGGTAGTCTATGCTAAGAAGTTGCTGGTTTTCATTGGCGTGGTGTTTCAGCAAGTGCCCCTTAACTTTGTAACGGCGCTGGAACTTCGCCGGGCATATAGGACAGCTGAAATTTAAAACAAATAGGTTAAATTCATCACACATCGACAGAAATTTGTTTGCAGCTAAACAGGATTTATTTTAGCTAGCAAGGCCAGAACCTAAATCCTATTTACGCAATTGACCTCATCTCAGTGGCTCATCTTCTGCTCAGAAAGTAGTAATTTCACGCGAATACTCTATTGATGCATGCACAGATGACAATCGAAGAATTCTTAAATGCAATATGAAAATAATGAGCATAAAAATTCGTGAAGCCTACGCAGAGATTGTACTATGTCTTTGAAGCTACGATTTTTAAAATTCTAGTTAAACAGCCTACTCTCTTCCAATAAAATTGTGGATCGAGACCGATTACCGGACGACCGGTCCTTTGGAAGGGTAACCTGAGCAGGAGAAACAAGCTCTGGGGTGGAAACTGGCGAACAAAATCAATAACAATAACAATAACAATAACAATAACAATAACAATACCTGTTTATTCTTGCAATACTTTTTGTAATATTGAAGAAGGGGTCACATTTGCGAAAATTATATAATCGGTTGAAAAGATATGGTTGGTTCATGCCACGACGGTTGCTCCACAAGTCTCCAAATAGAAACGAGTTTATCGAAAAACGAAGCAACAAACGAGGCCATATGAAAACTGTATCTGCTGTGGGAGAGGTATACAATACGATTAATAGGAAGCCAAATGATACAAGGTTGCGCTACCTTATGGGTTGTATAAAGCATGGATAGCTGTATTTACGTAAACGCCCACACCCAGTTACTCAAGAATAGAGTTACACACAACACGTAGACGACGTTTAGTGATCCTAGCGAATGTGAAGCAACACCAGTAGACGCTTAGTATGCCTGGAGAAAACACAGCCGAGCAGATTGGTGACATTTTTTTTGATAAAAGTCGTAGTATGTATTGAAAGAACATAAACTAAACAAACGACTATATCTCGTTCTAAAGCAACGCCACGAAGCTCTGTGGAATCACTCTTCTTCGTCTTTCGCGTAGGGCTTCGCTTTTTCTCTAAGGCTTGTATTCTTTCACGCCACAAAAAAAAAATCGGTTTTTAAGGTCCTGAGGCAGATAGAGAGCCATCTCGACCTCGGAATTGATAAGATTACGCTTCCCCTATAATTAAGGGTGAAGCTTAGGAATACATGGCATATCAATTTTATATAGGTTCTCATTCAATTAGTTCTCATTGCATGCAGGAGATACCATGCGGCGGAATGTGCTTATGTCACCTCGCTGGCTTCCCTGGCAAGTTTAGCTTAGTTCAACCAAAGAACTAATAGCACTAAAAATAAAGTGCCCTTGGTCATGCCCCGATCACGAGGCTTATTCTCAGTTCGTCCATACGAGCTCCACTGTTATTTATTTTTGTAGACACTTGTTGTACCACCCGATAAGCGTGTATAATAAATGATGAATATTTGTTCTAGAAATCTAATGTTACCTGTGATTGTCCCTAGCTAGCGGGACTAACGAATTCGTGGTATCCTATACGCCAAAGTGAATAACATCGACTTTAAATCGGGGTGTACTCACCAGTGCGGCTTGGCCTTCGAATGCTTCACTTCATGTCGAAGATAATGACTTGGCGCAGTCGTCGTGTATTCGCAGTTAGCGCACTTGATCATTTTCCTTATTCGACCACCTTCAACCTGGACATAACGAATCAGGCTTTCATCAATGTTCCTCCAACCGTGAGCGGGCCCCTTGAGGTAAGAGTAAAAGATGTTAGTTGTAGTGAAACTTACACATACGACAGGGGTTGCGTCCGGTTGATGCTCTAAGGTGCCACAGTAATCATAAGCTGAAGTGCGCAGCAAAATCTAGATGCATCGGCAGACTGCGATCCGCGAAAGTGTGTTTCTCGACCCCAATACACACCTTGGACAACTGGGGACTGCTAAGATACGATGATATTATGTGTTGAAATTGTAACAGCCCCATAGGTTTTCTCATGTCCGGTACACTTGGTGACACTGCGCGGGATGATTCAGTCCAATGGCAGCGCCGACGAAATGAAACAAATATGTTGCGGAAATTATATTAGTAATATACACATTAGCGCCTTGGCTAGCTGTGCAAGGTTTATGAAGCAAAGTGGTTGGCATAGACACCCAAGTCTGTCCCTACGACAAGTCCTAAAGCAGACACCTAAGAGTCCCTGTTGAGGCCTATAGTAGCCAGAAGAAACAGAAAATTAGCTGGTAAGCGGGTAATCCCTATTAAATGCTTATCCCTGCGTGACTACACCTGCAGTGATAGGCAACAATGGGATAAGGATAGGAACTAATAAACAAATTTGCTGTGAGGTTGCAATAATGGTAGATGTGGCATACAAAGAAAGCAAAACAAGCAATCATGTTCAAGACAAATGTTTGTTAGACCATGCGCGTTGGAATTCAATGTGGCGACAGAAGGTATATTTGCAGTAGATTTAGCGGGGGAGTCGGCTCAATCTGAAAGGCAATAGCCAATGCAGTTAGTGTCACTAATACAAAGAATAATATTTTTTACAAGTCTGCTGGTATGACCATCAGAAATTATAACAAGCAAAATACCGAGGCAAACTTTTTATAATTTCATAAGATTTTCAGCGTTGCATGCTAGCCCTTCGCGCACTTAGTGATTATCGCTTACTTTGAAACGCACTGCAAGGTAAATATTTACGTCAAACAACTCCATAAGTTATAGATACAATCAACGTACATATTTAGGATTACACCTTCCTCAGTCACTAAATGTGCTGTGCGTCGTTTGTTTTGCTCATTTCAATAGAGTGAGCCTAAAACAACTAATTGCCTGTTGGATTTGCAGCTGCCATACGGCATAGGCGTTATTTTAGACTTTTGGCTCAGCACTCCGGCGTAGTATAATGGTTTCTTCGAAGCCATTCTGCCCTCTGGAAGGCTCTTATATTGGCGGTCGTTGATCATTAAGCTTATTGGTAATTTTTTCCTAAATAAAACTTTTCGCTTCGATCCGTTTGATAGCTCTGAAACCGTTCTACATTTGTTCACGCATAGTAAAAGTCAATAGGGGACGGTTGTAATAAACACATGCTGTAAGGTATAAGTAAGATAAAGAAATCATTCAAAGGTATCGTATAAAAGATCATATTAAAATATATTTTGCTTTAGATTTACTTAGATATTAAACCATGATGTGTTCGGTGGGATAGGTGCACTATGATGAGGCTCATAAAATTGCATCAAACTTCAAAACAAAAAGACTTGCCTCCAGGAATTTCTTCAAATGCACAGTGGTTTAAAGTGTTAAGTACGCTGTATTAACATGTTGGGGCCGGTAAGTCCTATCTCTTATCGACCGATAGGCCACACTTTAATCTTAACCAAAAAGCGTAAAAGCGATGGGCTGGTGGCTCAAAATTCCAAGCATTTTATCATTCTAAGTTGACATGGACTTCCTTAGCGCGCGCGCGTATCTAACTACAATAGTCAAACCGGATCAACCAGTAAGCTACAATGGGCTGCCACACGTCGCATTTGGTGGAAATCGACAACCGGCGACATTCTTTAACAAATTATCATTTCAACCCTTTTCTGCCAGGCACAAAATCGCTTGCGAGGAGGATGCCAAAGAGCTACAGCACTCCACGGCAATCTAAGCCACAAGTAGTTTAATCCACAGGTTTTTTTACCCACACAACAAGACGACACAAGCACACGCACACGACGCGGGTTTAATGGCAATTGGCGAAACGAACGATTGGTCGTTCAAGAGAGCCCGTCATTGTTGACCCATCCAACTCTTTAGAGATTTAGGAGCCAGCTGAAACCGTGGCGGAGAATGCAGGCGAATAGCAAACTTGTAGATTGTCGAATCGATGTCTGCGAATGAGGTGCAGTTAGTAAGACTGTACATGGACATCGACTGCGACGTCTTGTGTGAGCGGCTCAAAAGCGTGCACTATGACAATGCTGTTTGGGTAAACGGACTGCGGAGCAATACAATGGTGCGGAGCGCGTCTTCGATGAAAAACGAGCGACACTAGACACTTCGAACGGTTCGAAAAAAGAACTGCCTTTAGACACTACATCTATGCGAACGCACACACACATCTGTGCCATTTGGAGTAAAGGGTCTGGAAATAGCAATGATCTGGATCGAAGCGTCGCATGATGGCTAACTACGGCACTTAGCTAGAACTGTAGTACCGAGATCACTTTGAAAAGAGCCCGAGGACGTTTTACGGAGACCTATTGAATGACGAAAAAATTTGGCACGCTCACGTGCCAACAAAAAAAGTGGATTATCCTGAGAACAAAGAGCTGTTGGGCTTTTGAAAATACCGCCATGGTCGTGAATCCATCGGTAGAACGTCTCATTTGAGATTCTTG
>MNPL01009212.1:944-33736 GCA_002081605.1 Tropilaelaps mercedesae | reverse complement strand
ATATATATATATATATATATATGTATATAATGTTACTCTGTTATATGTTAGATATGTTACCTTGTTATCACTAATTTCAAAGAACAATGAAATAGCCCTACAGGCTGAGAAACTTTTTGAATCTTTGATAAACGGTGTTGACGTTTGTAGGAGAGAGCCATGAGAGAGAGAGAGAAAGAGAGAGAGAGACATAGTTTACCACATTACGGGTAATCCGAAATTTTAAATCCGAAGTATGAAATATTATACATAAATGCATTATTGCCCCACCTGTATCCGACATCGATTGCGTGGCAAACCGCTTTGTAGACGTCTCCTGGAGTACACTAGAAATAGCGTATTCTCATTATTTTTCATTTATTTAAACACGCGTAGTAGCAAATACTCACATGCATGAATAAGATTTAGACTACCATGCTTTAACAAAATAAGGCAGCAACTTGACACTGCGAGGGAAAACTATGCGGTTGAACAAGATAGTGGTGAAATTTGATTTGTAAGTTGAACCCTTCAATTTTTTTGCAGCATTAACTACAGCTGCTATACGCATCACTGGTTACAGATTTTAGAGGACATGCTTCAATCGAACGAAAACTTATTCCTAGTTCAAGCAACAGCGCCCAATTAGCTGTACATAATTAGGTCGTAGTTATAGGGGATATAGAATGAAGTATTAGTACACAAATATTTTCAACTTTCCACTTACTTTCCATGTACCAAGTCCAAGAATAGGAATCTCATGGCCATCGGACATTTTCACCTTGGGCGCTTGCTGAAGCGGCATCCTGAATCTGGATTCATTAAAAGACAGAAGTAGATAAGATATAAGAAATTCTACCAGAATAATTTTACAGAACACGGAAAATATACTTTACGAAGCGGTTATCCTAATTTTGCAGAAAAGTTTAGTTGACCGTTTGCTTTGAAAGAAGTTTGCAAAAACGCACTCATCTGACGATCTCTCAGTTAAGTAGAACAATTGTTACCTGTTTTACTGGACAGTAAAACAGCGTTGTTGTTTTGCTATCCATATTGCGGCTCTTTTCTCTAAATGAAAACCGCTTTTATCAAAAATTCAACAAGTGTTTCATCCTATGGGACTATCTCATTACTCTTTAGAAAAGTAGTGATAACAAGGTAACATACCCCAAATGGTTCTTGAATGTTCAACGAGTGCCTTTGCCGACATCTTTGCTAGCAGCACTTACATATCTTATCAATGTAATCAAAACCTTCAAACAGGGCGCAAACATCGTACCGTGAACGAATAGTAATGTAGAACACGTATAGGAAATTACGACAATTTAGCTAATTTATAACAGCAACACATTTTAAGAGAGTAGCTTTGAGTGGGCCGTTTTCATATCTAACGTATTTGGATGTGAAAGTAGTATTGTATCAACATTGCTCTCAACTTAAAAATTGATTATACTCCGTCGTTTCTCAAGGGGTATGACAATGCTATAATGCAAATGGAAGCCAATTCTTTGAAATACACCAAACAATGAATTTTCTGACTCTTGATTTGCATAGATAAAAACACTGTACTTTACGGCGAATATTCCCAAGCGGTAATGACGAAGCAAAAAATGTACATGTGATATTTAATAATCTTTCTTAAATCACTAGGATTTTCATACTCGCTTCAAGACGATGGAAGCTAATAACTTTCTGAGGTGGCGCATACCCTCAGCGGCGTTACAATGAGCAGTCAACTGCGCCATGCGCGCATTCAAGCGTTCACGCCTTTTGTGACGAGAAGAGGCTACCATTGGCATACTTTTCGAAATAAGTTCTCTCAAATAAATACTATCCCACCAGCAATTCGTGAAACCGGCTAAACACAGTGGCAGCGTCTTTCGCGCTACTCCTAGCATTACTCAGCTGTCCAGGTTACTCAAATATGTTGAAAGAACTTGGCCACAACGTTTTCCAACGAGTTCTGAAGTTATCAGCCTATATAATCCATGCTCAAAAATAATTTACGTCGCCTACTTATCGATCTATATGAGAATTGCACAACATTATTGTATCAGAATGTATCAGAATTGAATTAAAAATTAGGCTTCGTAACAATTGCTTTCTCAGCAAGAATCTTTGGAATGCATTATTGTCCAATACTAATCAAACAAGCTTACCCAAAGACGGTCAGCGTTAACACGAATGACAGGAGCCAACACTAGATTCAAGAGAACACACAGTTGTTTTAGCCACCTGTGAAGAGCGCGGTACGATGTAACATCCTCATGAATGTGCTCTGGCTGGCCCAACTCAATGTTGACGCAGGCTACTAGTTATCTGTCCGCGCTACTGTCATGTCCCTAGGACTTGCTGTGGGGTTCACTGTGTTGCCTAATTTTGTTTTGAAATTATTTTCGTAACTTATTTCAAACAGTGCTTATTGCATGTAGATCATAACTCTATTAGTATGTTCAGTTCAAATTATGCAAGTTTTATGTTAGAGGTTATTTCAAGAGTTTTGATTGATAAAAATCTTGTCTCTCCTTTTTTCTACCCTATATATATATACATATATATATGGACTCAGTGATTTCCTATGATTGGGTTAAATTGGGCTTACTCTAGTTCATCTTCAACGCCTTCATTTGTTTTTCATACTAATATTCCCTGCAGATGTAACACACAACGCATTTCAGAAACTCAATGCGCTTTAGCTTAAAGTAAATGATGACGAAGAGGAATTCAGAGGCAAGAGAAAGCGAAAGAGAGAGAACCAATGTTTTGCGGTGAGGTCCTACCTTATATTTCGACAACCACGAACTTTAGAGTTCGGTATTGTAGTTTAAACACATTGTAACAATCCTGATCGTTCTGGAATGCATTATGCAATGCTGAGCAGAATAGTTCTCAGTTCTGCAAACCTTGTTTGTAGGTTAGATTTGCATAAGAGTATAGACTGAATGAAAAAGATCAAAATGCTGAAACAAAATTCTCAGGCTTGAAAATATATTCTATCAGATACTGTAACCACTATAAACAAAGGCTCTTTCCAAGATGAATGCGGTGTCAATGTCTCAGTGTTCGAGTCTCTTTTTGCTTATCATTTTTCCTTTATTTGCGGTTTTTTTCGATACAGTGCTTGCTTACCTAAACAGGTTCGATAGTCCTTCATAAGTTTGATCACACCATTGTGAGCAACCGATACATGAACGATTACGAAACGGATATCTGCGATGCCTTCGAACAGTTGTTAGTATTATATGTTGCAAGCCCTGGGTGGTGCCTCGTGCATTTGAAACTGCTCGTTACGGTTTGGTTTCATTCGCTTACACCGCTTCATTTGACACGTTCGCTATTCTTTCCTTGCTTAGATGGCCCAACTTAAGGCGTCTACATTTCCGAACTGTTATTGATGTCTTTCACTAATGCGGATATCATCATAACATTTTAAGAAAGAAGCTCGATATCCTATCCGACATCACCTTCTAGCTTAGCGAATCTTCCATTTGGGGGAAGGATCAATTGTAATTTTTGCCTGGACGAAACCTATTCCAAACCACCAAACTTTCTACAAAACAAATAATTTTCTAAAAAAATTATGTTTCAAGAACTTCTTGTGAATGAGTATATACAGTCAAACGTAGAAGAAACGAGCGATATATCCCACTTGAACTGCAATTTTTAGATTTAAAGATCACAATAGAGGAAACTAATTCGCAAACGCATTAAATGCGTTCTTCATTGTTCCACCGTTTCGGAAAATTGTTCTTCGATTGAATCTTGGGGCGAGAATAATTGAGTCAATCTAAACGATATCTAAGCTTTTCATCTTCGTCGCGAGTTCAGACGAAAGCAAGATTAGTGTTGACCAAAAGCTGCATTACTTTTAAAAACTGTTTCAGCTTGTAAATAGAAATTCGCCGCTTCCGAGTGTGGGGTTACTTTTTTGAATCGTGTTCATTTATCGATTACCTATAGTTTTTAGACTGTGCTGTAACTACGGCTATCTGATATGCCTGCTGTATTAAATGAAATTGTTGACAGTATTTACAAAACTAATTGCATTGCTCCATTTAACAGCATTACTCTAACAATTTCATTATAATAAGCCTAATGAGGGCTCTTTGTATTCTGGTGACTAACAATACGAAGAGCTCGCGGAAATAGCGTTTGAAATGAAATGATTTTCTTAACGAATACCATGCTAGACATTTAAGGTCATAGAGCTCAAACGAATTGGAGATGTGTAAAAAACATTAAGGTACAATTATTTCATTTTTCCTTTTTGCCGATTCATTTCCTTTTTCAAGTTTATTATTATAAAACACCAATTAATTTTATCTGCATATGAAGCTGTGTGGACGATTATTTGCGTAGGCCGTAGAAAACGATGAAGTTTATTGTCAAGGCAGGTGACGGTTCTGTCGGTGAAGGCCAGGACGTCTCATCAGCTATGTAATCGACGAGCGGATCCACAGAGAGCACGTTCACTCCTTTGGGAAAATCGATAGCAGTATGCTTTTGTCATTCTGGGCTCGGAGCGTTTTACAACAAGTCTGTCAGAATTTTGTTCAACTTATGAATGTATTCGGATTCTGATCGGGCAACACGACTTAACGTCCGGGCGAGGTAGATAACTAAAAAATTCCTATTGAAATAGTATTTTTTGGACTAGACCACGCTCGCACTCATTTTGTATTCATGCAAACGTATTTGCTTGGGTAGCGTGGTATTCACGCAAAGAACATGCCTAGACCACTAAAACTTACGCAGCATTAGTCTTTACTTTGTGACCCGGATCCCTGTTTTCCAGTACTACAGACCAGTGACTAGATACTTATTACTCGTTGTTTACCGGAATTGAATTAGTTACGCAGAGTCCAAAAAGCTAAACATAGAAGCGTGGTGTGAAAGAACCACAAGGAGCTAATTCGTATTGAACCTTGTAAATGCTTGGTGAATTTTTTTAATTTTCCCAGCATTTTGATGGCTGTATTGATATCATTAACGAAGATAGGTCGAAATATAAAGTATTACGGATAGGGATAATTTAATGTACCGAGTCCGACGCTGAGGAACTGATTTCTCGGATGAGAAACCTAATCACTACGTTCAAATCAATTTGAAGTCTACTGTCAATTTGCAAAGGCATATTTTAGCAATTCAGGAGGTGAAATCGTGCCAGACATAGCAGAGCAACACTACGCTTACGACGCAAAAAATACATTATCAAATAAATGGCTGGTTGCTTCAAACTAAAATATTTGAGGACCTTTCTCGTTTCATAAGCGTTACTGTTACGTACTATACCGAGCTATTTCAGTAACGCGAGAGTTAAGTATTCAGAAAGGATGGATCACCAGAGCTTGTATACTACGGTAGTCACTAGTTTCACAGCTACGATTTACCAGCTTTACCCGCGAGTGCCTCGGTTGACGTATAGCGTACAAAGTCTACCTGATAAATAACGAAAAAAGCGATTGGGTTACTCCTGTCGATAAAACATCCCTGGCGACGTGTAGTTGTCCTATTCGATTTTATGCATCACCCTTCTGATATTTACTATTGCTTGCACAGGTTGTGCCAGTTGATCATGAACTATGACGTACTTACCAATTCAGGCGATAGACAAGTAATAGATTTAGAGTAAATTTCCTTTGAGTAAAGTTCCCACGCTTCTGCTTGGGAAAACAGCCACGCACGTTTCTCTGGTTAAATGTGTACATTGACCAACAACCCGAACGACTACCGTAATTTTTAATTCTGATCTCCCTTCGCGAAGTAGTTTTTAGTTTTCTGGCGACGTAGCTTCTGCGGCGGATTTCCGGTGAATCATTTTTATTCTTGCTGTTGTGACTTACTGCCCCGGTGGCGCAGCTGCAATAGTTAGAAAAGAAGACTGAAGGACCGTTTTTGGAAGATTTTTGATTAGAGTAAAAGTGTTGCTCATTTGATTAACCTTATTCCTAGGTATAGTGCACCGATCTCTCGGCAGCCATGTGAAGTTTTCTCTAGTTCAGAAGCGGCAGTTTGTTGTTTATTTAAGCACCATTAGGATTGAAGTGAATTTCAGAGGAAGAGCATTTGCAAACTGATTGCCGCTAATTCAATGATAAAAAGTTTGATATTCTAAGAAAGCTGATTTTATTTATTTGCATGCAATTACGACAAGTGCATTATTTTAAATGAAACTTTGTAAAAAAACTGAAGTGAAATATCTCATATGTACTTGTTCCAATACTACTTTGAAAATGTATTAAAAATACATATTTTACAAATAAGTGTAATCAACATAAATTATGCTCCATATAAAATAATGGAATGTCAGCCTTTCAATAAAAATAAAAAGAATATACAAATCTTGATGGTAAATGTTTTTTTATAAACGTTTGAAAATTTTGCTCTTTTCTAAACATTTACTTAATGAAGTGCCCGTTCTTTATCTGGGAGTTGGTTAAATGGTTATTCTTCCATTGTTGCCAATATTTATCTTCTTTTATCTTTACAGAATGTATATGTCATCCATAATATCGGTATATTATTTCCATTCCTCAGGGGTGCTCACAAGCTATAGTCTATACCTAGGCGTCGAACCGGGAAATCTTACCAAGTTACTAGCAGGATGGTCTTGAAATTATGCGAAAAAGCGATTCTATTATCGTGCGATACAGGTCAAGTCGTTGTTTATATGGTAGTATTTCCGGCGATAAGCAGGCCACCGGGAGAGGTATCTTCATGGCCTCGGCCGTGTGCTCGAGGCCAGTGGTGAAACGCACTGAACGTTAAATCAAGCTGTTGGCCCATTAACGGCGTAAGACCATGCATTGAGAAAAACGCCGTTGATATTTCACTGTTTAAGAAGGACGTAGAAGTATGTACCCAGTGTTGTCTACAATTCTTGAAGCATAGGTGTGTGGTGGAGTCGTAATTTTTTTATATCATGTATTTTTGGAACAAAGTTATCCATTTAACAAATTACGACTTGACACGATAGCACAATCTCTTATACTGCCGTGTTGATAGCAGTCTGCGAATTTTACTCCTCTGTTAAAATGTTTGAAAAGATATTTCTGTTTTATATAAATTTTACAACAGTTTGAAGTTAAATGCAAATTTCGTCTGTAGGCCGACACTTACAGCATTTTTCTTAGCAAACTTTCAACCTATTTGCGTATGAAAACGCATGCGCATATTACTTTAAGAAAGAGAAACCTAATTACTTAAATTTTAATTCAAAGTTCACAAAGTTCAGTATACGCATAATTGTAGACGTAAAAAACTACATACGCTGCTACAGAGACAATATACTTGAGAGATATAATATTATGTATATGATCTCTTGAATGAAACACATATTTATAGTTGATTTACGAAAAGATTAAAAATAATCCGCATAGTTTTGCGATGTTCATGATTTTAGAGGGTCCGATTCGAGGATGGGCGAGCCGTTTAGACAAAAGGCTGGTTTCGCTGAAGTCTGGATGAGTGTTTTTCCGCCGACAAATATTGTTTTATAATTGAGCCATCAAGCTATTTGAATTTACTAGAGCAACGCTTATGGTGGTGAACCCAACGCTCCAGTTGCAAGAGCGAGAAACTGTGGCCAGTAGCTGTTTTACAGCCAGTGAGATGACTAGCTTTCAAGCCGGCTTTAGAAATTAGCGGATTTCTTTTACTGATATTTCTTGCATAGTATCTTTCCTGTCACGTTGAGGCTTAGCGTAATCTAGCTAATAACAGCATCCGGTTTAGAAGCGTTTATCGCTCCGCCACTACAAAATGCAAGAGGAATGTCATTAAAAGTATTGATAGAGCATGCTAAAGGTGTACTGTTTCTTTCTCGAGACTGGTTTTTTTGAAAATTGTGGTACATGGCCGACGAGCTTTTGTGCCTGTTGCATCCGATTAATGCTACGTGTCAATAAATAAATTCTGTCGTAATTAAGCTGTGTACTAATTAGGCTATGCGGTCAAGGTACTTTCTCAACTCAGCTAGTTGACTAACCTTTCGCCCTCATCTTTTTTGGACTAGATTTGTGGCCTCAACTTTTAAAGTATTTTTTAGCTCCACAAAATATATTTTCCAAAACAGCGTTAATTTTTCAAGAAATTTCTTTATGTATATAAATTCCAAACATATTTTAATACTTCATTTCGATTTTTTAAATTCGAGTGAACCGCATCATAGTATCTCTGCAGAAATAGTCGATGTAAACACCAATTCTTCTAGTCGAATGGGCTTGTTCTTACAATATCTGCGACGCAGTCGTTGACCATAGTGAGAACTAGGGATGAATGAAAAGAAAACATTTTCAGCAAGAACATACTCGAATTTTCTGTGCAAGAAGTAAATTTATTATTATTGTTATTATTGTAGTACTAGTAGTAGTATTATGTCGAAACGTCTTCTGACATAGTCTCTCTCTTTTTACAATCATTTTAGTAACCACCTGTTTCTGTGTCTCTTGTCACATTAGAATAACATTGGCAGAATCTACTACCTTTTCGTGTACTTCAGGGCATGTATCACTCAAAGCATTTATTCAATACAGATATTATGAGGAGTCGGTGTGAAGAAACTGAAATAATGTTACTGATAGAGTATAAGTGAAATTGGTGTAATATTATAATGTAAATTTACGTGTAATACGATTACTGCGAACACCCGAAGTATACACAAATAGCTGAGTGATTACAGTTAGAGTGAGATTATTATTATTATTATGGACGATGCTTTAAAAGCCGTAATACTTTTTCAAAAATAATAAACACTAGATCTATATGAAGCATAGCTCTTGGGTGTTTTTGAAGTTTTACGTGAGTGTGACGATTGGTTTGAAAATGTTTTCTTTTAAAGCTCGTTTTTAATTTTGGTCAAGGCGTAGATTAACAAACTTATCACATTTGGATCAAGGAAGATTCTCACGCATCTACCAAGGTGTTACGTATGGTGGATCTGACGCTTAGAAGAACTTCGTATATCAGTACGACATCTTCAACACGGAAAGATACAAGTCAGATATTTACGAACAAGTAACTCGTAAATTATTAGACGTCACAGTCTAATGATTTACGAGTAGTGACTTACAGTATATTTCTACTGGAGAGCCAACGAAGAAGGAAATTATAATCTCAATCATCAAGCAACCTATGTTATTGCGAACAAGAAATTAAGCGTTGTTTTATCGTAAAGCTTATTTGCTTACTCATGAGTATCAATGTACTCTGCTGTCCTATAGTTAAAAGGAATCTGTCTGATCGCTAACTGTCGCTAAATTATCACGACAAAATTTACGGCAGAGATCGCTGGATAAATGAGGGCGACATCTTTACACCAGTTAAAAAATTCACATCGGGGCGAAGATCGGAGAGAGTCTCTGCTCTATCGTTTCTAGCCGTAGTGATGTGAAGAACTATACAATAATGCCAGACCAGGCCATCATAGAGCCGGGGTGATTATAATCATCCACTCACCGTGATCAGCACATGACCTTCTGGCATCAACAGACGTCCGGTTCGTATATAAACTCCGCACAGATTTTCCGACCGATACGTATGGCGGAACGAACAACGTGTGTAATGCAGCTACTCTGCATAGTCTTGCAGGGTACGATAACCTGAAAAGCTGATAAAATATATTCGCAAGGGTTCACAAGTGTTCATAACGCTTGTAGGTATAATTAAGGGAGTCCTAAAAAGCAGTGCTCTGAATTTTATCTCAGAAGCACAGATTACCGTCCGGCTAGTTAAACTCGAATTATTAATAGCCATTGCATATGACTGGAAAATTATAACCACTGAAGCCAGTCACAGCCACTGAGGATTAGCGTATTTAAAAAACCATTGTGAATAATGCTAGAAGGAGAAAATGAAAAATACACACGCCAATAGTAACAAAGCCCAGAGAAACAATAGAATTTGTCTCAGATCGCACTGTTTATCATTACATTTGGCAGTCGATAGATTTGCATTATAATGCTACTATATGAATATTTGTTAGTTTGAATAGTTCGTCCATTCTTCTGGTCTAGTTAAACAATATACGTGACTTCATTTTGTCTACAAAAATTGTATTTGAAAGAACTGTGCATGGTAACATTGGTTTACATTGAGCATATTATATAAAATTATTATGTAGGAACAGATACTGCCTGAAAATACTCGGTATTGCGTGGTAATTTTTTAAATAATTCCGTAAAAATCAGCTAAATATTATCGCAGATACCAACGAGACATTATCTGCGCAACACGTGTCCCTCAGGGCATAGATTGCGTAAACGTATCATAATGTTTGAATGTAACCTAGATTTTTCCTGGACTGAACATCAGCCCGCATAATGCGAGATATTATCTAGCCGCAAATCAACTTTCAGAACAGTCTCGAGGTGCTTTGTCGTTGTTCAGTTTCGGCAAAGCAGGAGGCATAAATCCAGGAACTACACAAGATCTAGATATGACATCTTTGTCATTTAAAACTGAATATAAATCAGCTTCTTTCAAGTATTATCAAATGCTTCGGTGTTGCCTATTAAGCAATACGAAAACAACAGCGACGAAGCTAAATGCTGTATGATCGTCAGCCTTGGGCTGGTATTGTCTGGTTCAATCTGACAAAATTGGTGACGTAGCATTAAAGCTTTGGGAAGTCCATTTGTGTTTGATCACGTGGTCGTTCCTTCTTTATAATATCGAAGCATTAGCGACATGTAGAATCCCTATATAGGCTTAATACACTCCATGTTAGCAGTGTTTTTACCCAAATGTTGAACGTGTGCCAGTCATTTCAAACTTAGGGGTAAGATTTACAGTCTAAATTGTTTGCGAAATTCTCGTTTTGAAACCAGAGTCAAGAAAACGTTAATAAAGCTTTGATAACTAATAAGTTTCCGTTATCATTTGTAACGCTGAACACTAATGTCGTTACACGAACAAGAAGGTTCGTGATATAAAGCCGGCCTAGTTGCTTATATCGATGAAAAACAAGTTTTTCGTTCACGGTACTAGAAAGACGACTATTTTTAGAGATTTATTTGCTTCTGTTTATGTCCCTCCAAACAGCTATTTGAAGGTACTTTTACTAAGTTTGAATTATTTTCATTATCGAAGCTATAATACATGTTCAGACAGGTCCACATTTGTACCTATGTTTTCTTTCTTTATTCTATCAATTACGATGATGTCACTACATCATCGGATTCTATAGGTAAACCTTTCATACAAAGCTGTAATACTTTTATAGAAACACAACGTTGTGCTTTCGTCACGGAAAAGAAAGTTTGCGGAAATCAATCTTCGTTTTCTAGGCATTTGAACAGTGAACGATGATGGCATGTAGAGGGGATCAAATCGGTCGAACCGGCGCGTTGAAGTGGCATTCGCTATGCATGGATTTTGGCACGAGCTATGCTTTCTAGGTGCTTACCACGAGCCTGTCCTGGCATATACATGTGCGCGATGCGGTACTTTCTGCGGCAGATACCATGAGGCGGAATGCGCCATGCCATCTGGCTGTTCTCCCTGGCGAGCTCAGTTTAGTTCAGTCAAGGAACTAAGAGCACTCAGCATGAGCTGCTTTGGGTCGTGCGCGATCATGATTGAAGCCCATCATCAGCTCATCCTCATAAGCTTCGCTGTTATTTATTTATTTATAAATTTGTTATGCTACGTGATATGTGTATTTAATAAATAATGGATTCAGTTGATATTCAGATTAGCAACCCGCATGTATAAAGTATTTTACTCGGGTTATTTTCATAACAGACACACACGTGAGACTTTTTATGGAAAATTCGTTGTAAACTTAAACTATAAATCATGCAATTTAGATTGCATGCAAATTGGATTTTACTTAAACATGGAAACATGGTTTTTTGGTAATAGTCAAACTTTTTTCCAGTAATTAGATCCGCCATACGTAAAGTCTGTCTGTACACGGCTATGGCTATACATGTGAGGATTCTCCGTGGGTCTGATGCGACACTTTTGTTTACTCGCATCTCTAGTCTGATCAAAAGGGATCTCAAAAAAATTCAAAACAGTCTGCATCCTGTTGAATCTAGCATTATGAAAGGTATGTTTTTATTTTTGCATAAAAATCCCACAAGTGCTTAATTTCTCACGCCCTTCATGGTTACACACTTTCTCAAGCGACGCGAACATTTAGCCCTTAGGTAAATGTAAATGTGCAACAGGGAAGGATCGAACCCGTGCACCTGCGCGCCTCCTCGGGTTACAAGGTGTAGCCGAATGCACCAAGCCGTATAATACAATATTGCTGTATAATACAATACAGTAATTATTAACACGTGTTGCAACTATTCCATATATTTTTATCATTAGGAGACAGTAGACAGAATTATTATTGTTACGGCTCAAAGAAATGACTCACCAATTGTTACTACGTTTTATGTGACTGATATTTGATGAGAACAGTCAAAAGACTAACTCGCATCCGCTGAAGGTATTGGAAATTAACTCTTTGTATCATAGCAGTCCATGGCAGTTTGTGTGTATTATCAGGCATCCCCGGGATATTAATTTCACAAATTTGCTTTTAATGAACGCATCGTTCCTCCAGGAAGTGTTTACCTTTTCGTAAGCGTTGAAATAGATTTTTGCACTAGTCACTTGTGCCAGACGGTACGTTATTGAGCACGAGCAAACTTAACGTAAGCCAACTGTGCAGGCCCGCACGGTCTTTAGCGTCTACAGGTCAAATTAGGGAGAACAGTTGGTACCCTGCACGCTCCATTTGAGCGTTAACTTTATAAATATATGTTTGTGGATGTGAAAACAAAGCCTTACGCAAGATTGACCCTCACGTTTCAAGCGTCATCATTATATCAATATTTTGAATTAATATCGTAACGGAATGGCGGCATAAGTCTCATACAACTAGTTACACGAGTGAAAGTTTCTGTAAATGTCATTTACTTTTCTGTCATCTTGTTATTAGAATGACCAGGAGGCTTTTAAAGCGAATTGATTTAGATCTACTCCGTACTAATCTTAGACACAATATAGGCTTTGTCGAACACAGGTTGTACACATGAACATTCACCTTTGAGGGAATTTGCTCGAAGGAGACAATTTTCAACGTAGTGTACCGAAGCTCAATGAAGTATGACATTGGGATTATTACGTATATAACAAATTATCTGCATTCACAGCACTAGCGCTGCTAAAACAATTGACTTGCGCTTCAATTTGCTAGCTGTCACTGACAGCCGTCGTACGATCGCATTCACAAAAGTCCCATCTTGACCGGCCAACGATACCAATTTAGGATGATTCTCGTGAATCCGTGTCCATCCTGCGACAATACCTATCGGTCCACTGTGAAAGTTATTATGCATCGCGGTGATTTTCCGTAGTGTCAAAATCAGTTTCATTGTTCGCTTTTCCTGCACAGCGTAAGTTCATTTCTGCCGAATAATCACCGTTTCAGATGGCTAAAAACTACCTTTTTTTGTCTTAGATGGTTTGGGAAAGGGTTGATGTTAATGCGTCACTGGTAGCCTGCAGAGACTAGTGTGAAACTCAGAAACCCACTAAAACCCGATTCCCCCTCATCCTCCCTTAAGGTCGAGGCTGCGTTAGCATTGCTTCGAAGGGTTAAAAATCACCAGGAGCGGCGGAACCCGAAGGCCACCTGCGTCAGTCCGCAGCCACGTAAACGCAATGAATCAGTAGTGTACATGCGTATATACCTGTTCGAGACTTCCATGCCAGTCGCTCTCTTTGTTTCTAATCTCTCCTTTCGCTCCTGCAGTCTCTCTGTAGGTGCCTAGAGTGACGTCATATATCATGCGTATTTATGCTGAGTGAAATTTTAATTAGGCCATACAGACTAACGGCTGGCATTGAGCTACACTAGAGCAGCACAGACTTAGGGAAGCATAAATCTGCGCTTATTATATATGTATATAAACTCACAACTATACGAATACGCCAAGCGTCGAACTCATCGCACAATTTCTCACTGACCACACACTAATAAGAAGTAACACAGCGAGCATGCCATGACTAAAGAGTAGTTAGGTTCAGCTTACAATTCTGTCCATCCTTCTAAAACTGTAAAAAAAACAGCAGACCTAAGAAAAACGAATAAAATTTGTACATGTAGAAGGGCTAACGACATTTCCAGTAAAGCATTAAAGGGTTGCATTTGGAATCTTGTATTGGGAGTCCTGATAAAACATGTGGCAAAATAGGGATACTTGGATGCCAAGGCACGGTTGGGACGGATAATCCGGCTTGCATTTCGGATAAATGCAGAATTTTTGGGCGCTATTCATTAAAAAACTTTTTCAAACTGCACATTTAATTACTAATAAAATAATGAAACTGTTGTGCTAGTTAGGCGTATCACATCACCTTGATCCACTCGAGCACAAAGAAGAGGATCGTGGATAAAATGTCTCAAATTTGCGTGCGTAAGGACGTTAACTTTTCATATGGCATTGACATGCAGAGTTCATTTTAAATTCACTTCAGTTAGAGACTGTAAGCCGATGCTTACCACCACAGTTTGATTTACACTGGTTCTTGTCTTCATTTCGTAAAACAGCGCCAAGGATAGTAAAACCATTAGTAGCTGCACAGATGTTTGCCATACTATTAATACAGAAATTAAGAACGAGAAAAAGGTATTATATTTAAAAGCAATTGTTAACCTGGCCCGCTATTCCATTAGTGTGGGCATCTATATTGTGTTGTCAATAACAAAGAGAATACTTGAATTTCTTTAAGAATATAAAATATGTGCTATTGTTAAAAATTGAGTTCTACGTTATGCTATAGAAGAGTTTAGTCATATCAAACTTTTTATAATATACAAAAATACGATGTCCATATCCAAGAAAGGACTGTGGAAATTCGAGAAACTAAACATACTATATTGGCTCATAGAGGTCCAATATAACAATTTATATAATGGCAGGACGACCAAAGCCATAAAGCCGTATTTACTAAGCACCTGAACATGCATTCATTTGAGAGTATTACCTATACTCCAGTGAGTTATTAATAATATTATTGTAATAAGAATGATGATGTTGACGATGATAATAATAATAATAATTATCTGTCTTCCGTGTGACGGCTTGAAGTGATTCAACTAGTTTATTCAATTTTTGAAAAAGTATTCGAGTTAAATACGTCTACACTGCATTGAGCAAAACATCACAAGGCAGATGTGGATGTCACCGTATAAGCCGTACAAACTGCGTCTAGGGTGTGGATCTGGGCTCTTCGAAAAATCGATCTGGCATCTACAGTCAATTTCTCCAGTATATAATCATACGGAGTGGAAAACGTAAAGCCGTCCTGATTTCCATTCATTCCAGCATGTTTTCTGCTACTCGCAGTCGCAGGAGAGATGCAAGAATGGTTGGATACCTATTTATAGTCGTCAATGCATCTTTCTGTAAAAAGGATAGCGTTCGTTAAAGAAGAGGAAAAGCACAAAATTGAGTACCCACTTTCATATTAACTTAACCTAGAGACGTTTTTCGCATCCAGATTGTTTAAATTAGGCTTCAAATCTTGAAGAGTTAGTAACCTTTCGCTTTAAAAACAACACTCCATTTTCACTGAAACGGGATGAAGGTTATCTTAGTTACGAAGTTTTTGAAGAAATGACATTAAGGATGCAAAGCTAGAAAGCTACTGCTTGCTGTAAGGAAACTGTTGACATTCTGAGAATGTATTAATTTACTTATGGTGAATCATAATTACTTGTATTTGTTTCTTTATTTATTAGTATTGTTAGATTGAGTCTGTAAATTATGAATTGACGATTTTTGTTAAAGCTGGAAACGCAGTGTTTAATCATGAATTGGCTAAGTAATAAAACAAGGGTATATAGTTACTGCTGCAAATCTACCAAAGATTATGTGGTAAAGCCTTTACTCAGCTTTGTTTTGTCTAATGTTGAATCTGCATCTGATCAAATAGCTTGACGCCATGTCTGTTTCGTGTTTGCTTCTATTTAGTCAACTTACATGGTATTTTAGGTATGACTGTGCGAACAGTTAAGACCAGCTTCAAGTACACAATTCATGGAAAAAACTATACACGTTGATATGATAAGGTTTTTCACAAAATGAACGGATACCGCAGCACAATATTGATGTGTACCGATAACGCGGTTATGCTTGTTTAACGGCAAGTCATTTTGCCTAATAGTCTTATAAAATGTCATGCTCGCATTTTGCAGCGTGAAAAAGGAAAGGATGCAGTGAGACATAGTGAATGAGATTACAGCCTGAACTTATAGTGAAGAACTGTTTATTCGTTGGTAGTGTGCCTCTAGAGCCGACTACATTACTCATTCCGGCCTAATATTTAAATCCTCTTCCCCTACACACAGTTTATTAGAATTTTTTGACGCAATATGTTACTCTGAACGAGCAGACGCAGCTACCGAATATATAAAATAACTGGCAATCGCGACTACTACAAAAGAAATGATAGTAACTCTGCTTTATAAATTTTGCGTATATGTGGCGGTCAGTTTGTGTGATACTTACCCGTAAAAATGACGTAGAAACTGCTTGCTGTATAAAACGATATGGACATTGAACATTGACTTTTACATGACGTAGTCATTTGCCTCATACAGGTCAAATTTATTTGGCAGATATGGCCCTGTATTTATAGCTTTTTTAATGGATCGTCAGTCTGTCAAGTTCGCCCCTACGATTGGCCACGCTCTGAGTCCGCTTGCACTGTTCCCAACTTCATTTAGGCGGACGTTGCGACAAGATTCTGACAAGCAAGGCCCTAATTGATGGAAAAGCTTATACAACGAGGCCTCAGAGCGGAAGTTTGTAAATAAAAATGATATGCTGCACAGTGGGATTACAGAAATAGTTCTTAACGAAACCAAGCAATTCCGCAGAGCGCGATAACGTGTACAAGAGTGAAATCCAAATGATTTAAATAATGAGCGACGTGACGCATGTTCCTTTTTGCTATTCCTAGGGCTAAGGAGAGACACGGTTCTTTGCACTGATGTGCGCAATTAGCATGGAAAAGTTAGAGAGAGTTTGGAGACCTTGATGGGCCTTGTTACTAGAAGGCACTCTTCTTCTGCGAATCGCCGTCGGTGGCATTGGCCCGTAAAACCAGTCACCCGTGTGGTGCGACGTCATATAAGGTGCAGCTTTAGACTTTGAGACAAACGGCCCGTCTGCGCACTTTTTATACCAACCGCTTGCTTTTTGCTTTGTTTAGACATTCCCCCGTCGCTCTCTTTCATTGTTTGTATTTAGAATCAGTAGCGGTTGTTTCTCTTTTGCCCCACCCGACTATATTTTGCTTTCCGCCGCCCAAGCAAAAACTCTTGGTGGTTCACTTGCTATTATTAGACAATGACACTGAGCAATCACGGTAAGTTTTACTACGCGAGGCAAGTAAACTCTTTTTTGGCCTCGCGCAGGCCTGGTAATATCAAGGGTGCCACAGCAAAAACGAGCAGCGATTCGGCTAGCGAAAATTAGCTGAATGACCGCATGAAATATAAACGCAGACAGCTGCAACATTTGCAACTGGAGCAGACAAAACGTGAGGCGGGACTTAGTGCAAGTGCTAGTGGAATTAATGACACAATATTTTTTTTGGCTTTTCCTGCAAATTTTTTGTTGAGGTGAGTAAATGAAGCCCGCGAGGAACCGAGATTCGGACTACCGGGAGCCCTTACGCGAGATTACGACGCAAGATTCTTCGGGATAAGAAAGGCGGTTGTCTTTACGGGTTGTTTTTTCGTTGAATGACCAATCGGAAAGGGAATGTCATTATGAGCGGTTTCTTTAGACATTTTAGAGGTAAGAAGCGCAACGTGAAGCAAACAGTACAGTTAAAGTCATTCTTGCAACCTTCTGATGTCCGACGTAGACTCCGTTCAGCGTTAATCGATGATAGCTTGAACAGCGTCATCGTGGATAACTTGCCCTTTATGAAGAATCGTCTTGTGGCTACCCCTCAAACTTTTACACCATAGCATAAGAATGGCAGCACCAATGTTTCATAAGCGAGTATCAGGCCGCTAACAGGAACTCCAGTATCTCTGAGGCGACATAGCGTGTTAACCGCTGAATAGTATTTCAAACAAAGGTCAAACATGTTTGTCTTCGTATTTACATTTTAATACAATAGTATAATCTGACCCTATCGTGCATCGCGCGTATGTGCCCGTTGCAGTTATTTATAACTGAAAAATTCTCTTTCTAGGTTTTGTGTAAACGCTCTAGCCATCCTATCTAAAAAAATGTCCTTATGGAATGTCTTTTGACTTTTCTTAAATTCTAATAGGAAAAAAAGTAGTTTCACATAATATTATTATGATATAATATGTTATTTTAGGCATGTTAATCTTAAATTAACGCAATTTATGCATTGAAGGGAATAAAACATAATCAGGAAAAAGTCCTAGGGCAACCATTATGTGTGACCAACATTCAGAGCATTTTTCTCGCACAATTTAGATTAGTTCAGTTCAGTCTGTTACGAACGTGCCTTTGTTCGCTCCAGCTAGCAGGTGGATAGTGTCAACTAAGGGCTTAGAAAAGTGTATCTAAGCAGCTAGTGTTCTCTTATCACGCTCCTTTTGCGAAGTAAATCGTCCTAACATCATAGAGCCAAGACGACCGAGTTACTGCCGGTATTCTTCATGTACACTGTCGTTCGTTTTTTCAAAGCTAGAACACACCTTTGACGGTTTTTTAAAGGTATATACTTGATTAGCACCTTAGTACCATCGAATCATGCACACCATTTATTGTTCGTGAAGTATTAGATAATGACGTGAAAGGGAACATTAATCCTCTTCTATATAAGTAATCTCTGTGACGTAATGATGCATGTGGTAATATCCGTACTGTGTTTCTGTATGACAGTTATTGCCAAGTGCGCCTTGCAAGCCAGTATCAAGGGACACGACCCTCTCGGTCGTTTACAGACTATGGCGTCACAAGGCAAGTGATGTGTTTCTGGTCGCACGCGACACGGGCTGAGGTGAGAACATTGGGATGTAACATATGAGTTTTCACCAGAAACTGGAAGGGTATCTTATAAGAGCTCTTAAACAAGTTTTTTACTTCCTTATTGAAGGCGGCAGTACCATTGCAGTCGGAGTTACATAACGGCATGGTCGTCTCACTTTGATCTTGGTAATTAATTTCCTTTTGCACATAATTGGAGACGTGATGCCGCAGTAGCTTAGCAGATCAATTGCATAGTTGAATCTAAACGTCGATCTACCAACAGGCGATGAGCATGACGAATTGATTTGTGCTCCGCGTGAGTGGGGTATATTATTTATTTGTGCCAATTTATTACACACGCAGTCGCAGACAAGGTTCTCTTTTCCATACCTCTCCATCGGCTCCTTAACCGACCGCAATGGCAATAGTAAAAAGGTTTCCATTGCTTTGCTCCTGAATGACACGCGGTTAGAGATTTCGCACGAGAAATGTTGTGCGGTTAGTTCTGCACAAGACAGTTATTCTGTGCCAATTAACCTTTCAATCAAACTCGCGCACCTCCGGTCGTAAAGCGCACGTGAAAGTACCAAGCAGCCGAGCTCGGCCCCACCGTTGCGCACTTACTTTTGTGGGGTTTGTCTTACGTAGTAACGCAAAAAGCGCTATCGTAAAAAAACATTACGTTGAATGTTGGCTGATGGTCAGCCCTAAAAACTTCAGCCTCCGTGTATGTATTTCATGACTCATCATGTAAGCACAGGGTGCTGTAAGTAATGCGAAAGCAATTCTGAGCTTACTACACTAGTGTTCTCCAATAAATATGGTTGAAACCAATTACATCGTTTGAAAGCCGGTAATGCTACGCAATAAAGAATTGGTCCAAGCGGATTTTGTCCGTTTGACCTGCAGAAAATGCATTCTTTATTTTGGTGCAAACGATTCGAAGACTCTTCTTGATTACAAAAGCTTAAGCACCTAACGAGGGATAACTGAAGGATGGCAGATAAAAAACCTTTTTTAGCAAAATTAAGTGAGGAAGGTAATATATAACGATGCATTTTTGTTGCGTATAACATTTTCACTTTCCTTGCTCCAAGCAGGTAGAATAGGCAGCTAAATTACGTTCTTCTAATGCTACAAAGCGGACTGGGTTCATGCCTTGTGTACCGATAGTTATTCCTTTTTCTTTATTGAAAGATAACCATATAGGAAAAGTTCATTTCATTTTCGTATATATAAGGCTTCACAATGATAAACGAGTGTGCAGTGTTTGAAGCTAAGGTGTAAAGATCTATAATACAAAAAATACATAACAAGGTTTTTGGCAAAATAGACTACAGATCATAACTAACATAAAACAAGTTTGTAAAATATATTAACACACAAAGCGTAAACCGTTTTTATTTTGATTTGTATTACAAAAAACTTAGCCTCGCGTATTAAGCATGTGAGATCCTGAAAGCAGAATTTCTACATCTTAAGTTTCTCTAGTGCCATATGTGTGCGAGGTATTCTTGAAATTGAACAGCCTTACCGAAGCGAACTTCAGTCGATTCTAAATAGGTAATGACTTGCTGCAATCAAGTACTATCTAAATGAACCTTTGTCATGCCGTGTACCTAAAAAGGTGCAATTCTTACATTAAGCTGTCGTCGTACAGTACAACACCAAAGATTTTGAATGCCGAACGGTCTCCTGAGAACTAAAGATGAAAGAGTACTTTGTTCTATTTGAAAGTACGATTTTGTGTATGGACGCGCAAGTCAGTGCTTAAAAAAGGTTCTCTGAAATTTATTTGTTCAGTCGCGGTAATAAAGTAAACAAAAATGCTGCCTGTGCTGCAACAATGTTGATCGGTCGCACCACTGTTATGTGAGAACAGCACCAGCTACCAAATCGATTCATCGATATGCAGACAATGCTACATAACGTATCGTTGAACGGAGTCTTTGGTCCTTGTATAACCTGTTATAGAAATGGGACCGGAAGTAGCTTTTTGATTCATATAATGTTCCGAGTTTCTTGAATATAGTTTTATTCTACAAACAGCCGCGGACGTATTTTCAAAATAATGTGCGAAAAATGAAATGAATATCTCGGTCCTGAAATACGCCGCCATACTCTATGAACACGTCCACCAATATATAATTAATTAAGATGAGCCTCTGGTTTATTTAATGAGGGTTCTTGGTAATTATAACAATTGAGATGGATTCTAATATACATATCATATTGATATTTTTTCAGCGAACTAACCGTACAATGTTATTGCCAGCTGTTTTATAGTGAAACGTTCCGGAAACTATATGTTTTTGGGACCGACCGTCAGCCAACATTCAACGTCCCAGGTACGCTTTTTGCGTTATTTCGTAAGACAGACCCCATAAACGTAAATGTACAACGGCGGGATTGAACTTGTGCACCTATCTGCTTATAAGGCGTAGGGGGATGCACCAAGCCACCGAGCTCGACGGTCGTAAACAGTCTACTCTTAACTTTATATACTGTTGTGAGATCTAGCTTAAAATGACATATTGAAAATACTGAGCTCTTAAACGAAAGTCGTTCAAGTGTGGAATTACGGTGCAATGCGGAGAGGTATTCACTAAATCTTGCATAGCATCGCACCTCCACGAAATGGTGAATATCAAGATGTATGGAAACATTTCAAAATCAAATCAAATATCGAACTTTCTAAGCACGTGTCTAGAAGCCGACGGTGCAGGAAATTTTGGAAGCCTCTGTTTTGAGCGTGGGCCACGGGACACTTCACAATACTGAAAGCTTTGCAATGAACCACAACTTTCTATTCATTAGGGGCAAGTTTTATGTACATCTGTTGAAAGGAAAGTTAACAAGGAACGGCATCCTGTTTATTTTTTAGATAAACCGGTGCCCGTGGATTCTGAGAAGACAATGTTTTATTTTCGCTCACTCGGCCTTTCGTCCCTTTGTCAAACAGTCTATTTTGTGCACAGCGTAGAGCTCGAACGCTTCGGCTGCGAGAAATTTGTCATCTTGGTTTATTTCTCTAAAATTGAGAGGGTCCATGGCAGACGTGGTTTTTTATCGGTGGGCTGCTTGCTGTTGACATTTTTTTCCTTTTGGGCTGGACAAGAGCGTTACTCGTTGCAACAACAACATTAAATTATCTGATGTTTAGATATTGGTAAACGAAGGCTAGTTCCTATGTGGTAAAGAGTTAAAATATAAAACATATATGCACCGAATACACTTTTTATGAATATCATCTTGCTATGTACATAAGCAACATAACAGAAATATTAAAATCATAGGTAGCATCATTATGAGAGATTTTGATGAGAACTCACACGCGGGCATAGTGCTCCGTAATGTGTTAGAAAGATCCCCGTACCGAGACTCGTGCAGACACGTGAGAACTGGAGGCTGTGAAACCTGCTTATTTTGCAAATGACGGTGTGGATTCCGTACAACGCGCAACAGGTCACTACGTAGCTGTTTTTATGTCCTAAATCTTTCCAGTTGCTGCCTTGCATAGCATTTCTACAGTAGAAGTGCGGGTAGGTACTATTTTGCACCAACTTACGCGAATACATTTTCTGTAGACATGAATCTGTGATGGGCTCCTTTTGAGATCTTCAACAAGAACCGACATGTCCGCCAGTAAATACACAGGGCGGCTCTTGCTGTACGTATGCAGACCCATCACCCGCTTGAAATAAGCAAGCTTGACTCGATCTAGTTTTTCTAGCTATTGTTCTGGCATTTGACCCCAGATGATTTCGATGCCCCACAGCACAATAAAAACGAGCCTATGGAAAGGCCGACAGCAGTCATGAGAGAGCAACTGTGGCTCCTGTTTTTCAGCATCAGCTGTTCCTCACTCGATCCGTGATGTTTTCCGCGATGGTGTCGGTGGATTGGATGGTGACACCGAAATACTTGAAGCTCTTGAAGTAATTGACGTCGGTGAATGCGAGTCGGAAAGTTATACTGTCAGAGACACGACTCGGCAACGAAACTTCGTAGTTTCAGTTTTAAATAAATTGGTCTATAGGCCTACACCTTGAACATCTTTTGTAAGTCAGGCAAAAGATTATTTCGGATGAAACTTCAAAATTCTAAAGCACATGAAGGAATGCTAGAGAATAACGTTGCCAGTGTTCCTTAGTGTTTGCATACATACAGTGAATACCTATTCCATCTCCGCCAACATGTTGTACAACGTGTTAGACTGCTGAACGGATTTTACACAAAAAAAGGAGAATGAACTTTCTGTTCATCTGGCTTCTATAGAACCTTGTGTTCAATTTATCATAAGTCCCCCTGGAGATTTCGAGATCATACGGAGAAGCCCTATAACCAAACCCTCAATGAAAGTTCAACTTCCTTTTTGTGTGCAGAGTAAGGTTAGCAGTGATACACAACGCAATTAAAAATACTTAGCTTCTTAGCTTTATTCCTGACGGGCGACAAATGAATGGAATGAATGTGATCACTTGATAACTAGGTTTGATACTCCTAGGTCCCATCATCTGTTCCGTCTAACGCAATAATTTTAAGGGAAAACTAATATTTGTACCATTAAATTTGACTTACATTGAATGTCATCAGTATGCTCCCGGGCAACGTACCAAAGTCGTCTTTAAACCAACTTTTAAGTTGTTATCTAAGTTTTATCTAAGTGAAGACAGTCATATATATGTGTTACGCTCGATTATATGTATGTTGTGTAACTGATCCGTGTTAAGAGCTCTTATCCATCATTATAGTATTATTTGTACAAAATTTGGGCTTAAAGCGTATGTTTTCAAAGAAAAAGCTCTTTCATTTAAGCTCAGTTCATTGCATACCAGGGTCTAACAATGCTCGTATGGTGAAGATCCTAACTCATGAATACGTGAACAGGAACGGACTCGTCACTTAATTACCTAAAAATATTATATATAAATAATAGAAATAATGACGCTTGCGTCTTGGTATTTTTCGAGCATTGCCTTTTAATATATTGAAAGATCCTGTGACCCGTTCTAAATAGATCGCGTAATCAGAGCAGGACATAGGCGTTCTACAGAGTGTGTTAGCGATGTGTCAGTTCCGTATCATAACCACACTAAAAGCCCCTCGCGCCGAGAGAAAGCCCATTAAGAAAACAATAATTGTTCCCAAAAAGAATGCAGCTTTGACTTGTATAGGCTCTTTTCTCTTTTTTGTTAAGATAGTGCCGAGCATGCTTGAAAGAGCGCCTTCGTTAATGAACGAGAGTCTTCGTTAATGCAAGTCAGCGGTATAAATATTTATATCCATTCGTCTTTTCGGGCGATTTTCGCCGTGCTTTGTATGAAAAGCATGCTATACATCACATTGAAAATTTAACCAATTCAATTACCTATTAAAGAAGTCAGCCACAAACCGTAATGTAGCAAAAAATTAATACTATTTCAAGGATTACGGTGGGAGTCATAGAAGTCAAAAAATACTTGGAGTGAGAACATATTTAAGAATTGATTTAATTTTAAACCATGACTTACCACCGTAATTTACCACAAAAGCACAATAGCATATCAAAGTTACCTGAACATTTGTAACACTTGCACTAACAGGGGGAAATTTGAACCAAACCGTTATCAGGAAACACACGTGTGCATGCGAGTGAACTTGATGCACTTGCGTACGCCTTGCGACCGAAGAAGACACATAGGTGCACGGGTTCGATCCCTACCGTTGCACATTTACATTTATGGAGTCCGTCTTATGAAATAATGCAAAAAGGCGTTACCGTGGACATTAAATATTTGTTGATGGTCAGCTTTAAAAATGTTCAGATATATTATATCACCGTCTCCTAGGTAGTGGTAGATATTTATCGATTATAATGATGATTGGAATGCCGAGGTTGACTCTGAAAGGTGGAGGGATTTGATACAGCTACAATTGTTTTCCTGAGATCTCCGATGGCCGCTATCTTATGTAAGAGAAAGAAGACCGGTAAAATCTCCAATGTAAGATAATGGCTAGACCTGCTGATTGCCATGGCGTGCTTGTTGTGGGCTTCGCTGGCTTGCAGTATCCGGGCCCGATTTTAGTCGTCTTCCCCTCCATTTGCATGTCTGTTTCTGTGCGTATGTGTGGAAGAGAACCAAGAAAGTAATTCAAATCTGTTTGTATGCACTTATTATCCGAGAGTGTGTGACCTGTTTGATGTATCCGATTTGCTTGATGTAAACTGGTCACTTGACATGCTGTATATGTGTTACAGTCGCTTTCGATCGTTAACGGCAATATCAACTCAGTGTTCTAGCATCCTCTTTATTTTTATAAGGCTTATATGGCTACTACTATGAAAAAAAGCTGTCTGTAACGATGACTGGCACCTCTTTTACGTACTGTGTGATATGTTTCGGCAGTCAGTATATCTAGAGATTTTGCATCCACCGTAAATTGGCCGCAGGCATCCTGGCAAGAATGACCGTAATAATATCGCGCAAGTAATAATATCGCGGGGGGCTTTGAACGCGTGTTGACGTGCCTAGTGTGTCACACAAAGATTTAGATGAAATGACGGGTCAGTAATTGCGACATTTTCCAACCGTTGCGAGTATCACGGTTGCACTTTAGTATGTTTTATACATCGAGAAACACGGAACAACATACGTGTCCGCATATTCGCATGTCACTGGTGTGTGTTGTTAAATCTAAAACCATAGCAATTTTGAGCAGGTAGGCCGATGTCACTAGTAGTGGCCTATTCTTCTACCATAATAATAAGACTTAACATAATATTTATTACGACAAGAAAATAGACAACTAAAAACAGGGGCTATGGCAAGGCCACAATCACTGATTAGAAGGTGTATGATACATTGCAACAACAACATACAGGTAATAGAGATTGAGCGAGCAGTTGTTCGTCTATGTGATCGACGTCATTCGCAGGGGTTACAAAAACGTTTCGTTTAAAGCTGAAGTCGAAAGGCGGTGCGCAGGTCCTAGCAGCGCTGCGTTCCGCACATACCATTCGCATGTTTGTGTCATATTTAGCCTCCGTCCTCTAACTGCAGCACTCGTGTACTAGTGTAGCTAGCAGAAAATTTATCATGTGAGCGACTGTGGTAATGCGTGCCTCGGCTGTTCTAAACTGTGGTTTCAAACCTGAGAATATTATGATAGTTTTATAAGTTTGCATTGTACACGTCCTTATATATTTGTTTTATAATATATTAGTCTCATAATGAATAGTCGATTTTTTAGATCTGCTCATAGTTCTGAGGAAAGAATGTGCAAGTAGATGGTCGGCGGCAAGCGAGACATTGCCTGCTAGATTCATTAGAAAACTATAATGTGATGAACGTGATACAACGACGACAAGCGACGGCGGCATCTTCCTTGGTAACCTCCGTCACAGACGGGAAGCGCACGTAATAAAACCGTCAACAGCGGTGACGACAAGAAATCCTTTACCTGGAACACCAATTTAAGCCTTCCGAGCACAACGGCAGAAAAGCATTTAGGGTGATAAGTTGATAAAGATTCTGTCTCATGGAGGTTTAGCCCCAAACATTTGGCCGGGTTGCAATAAGGTAATTTGTGCCGAGTTACCTGTTGCACTCCGACAATTCTCTGAAGTGCATGCATAATACCAGATTCGTCTCGCCGCGCCGGCATTAAAACCAAACTCCTGAAGGTAAATATATAAAAGTGTAGTTTGCAAAATTCCATCGTGCGCGGTCGAGCGTAGTAGCATCGAGGCGTCATGCGCATAGGCGGATGTCTTATAGATACCATTCGTCTAAAAACTTAGCAGGATACAGTTCATAAAGTAAACCACCATGTAAGGTCCACGCATTGACTTTTGAGGTTTACGAGACTGACCTCTTCCCAAAAACAAACTCAACATACTTAACCTGCTTTTTTCAGACAAGTATAGCTTCACCCTCTTAATTTTCGCACATTCCCAATATTTTAACATTTGAAGAAAGAATGAATCTTGCAAGCAATTGAAAGGCGTATCAACTTCTACGAAGACCCAGAACCTCGGACTGTTGAGTATCTATGTTTTGATAATAATCGCGAGTTTCAAGGCATTTACTTCATAGTAACTGAAAGTGTTGACAAGTCCACAAGCCCTGCCCGCCTTAGTGTTCTAGAGAATCAGTTGAATCTTATGTGAACTGAGCTCATCAAGCCTCGTGGATACCTGATTCATACACCACATCAACGCCAACAGACCCTGTCCGTTCGGATGCCAAGCAAGACCACGGCGCTCGAACCAATGGTTATGATTGGCTGGCATTGTATTGAATTTCCTTTACTACAGAATATGCCAATAAATTTCAACAAGTGACCAAAATTGTTGTTAAAAGGAAAAAAGGGTTCCCTCGAAAATCGTAGAGCCCATTTTCATCCCCGGAGAATATTGCAGTACGCCTTTTTAGACTGATACGAATTAATTTTTTTGCAGAGCTGCGCGTCTTTCACTAGGTTCAATGATAACGGTAAAGTAACCAAAGGGAACTGAAGTTGAACAAACATTCGGAGCCATACACGAAAGCCTATCACAATACGCCAACGCGATGTGATCGATACGCGTTTAGAGTGACAGGCGAGCGACTTTGATAATGACGTAGCAATCATCTTTTCATGAGAAGAACGTAGTATATTCCTCGCAGAGATCTGCCAAGAAAGTTAGCATTCAAATTTCCCAATAACTCACAAGGCAGGGCAGATCTCAAAGGAGCTGTGTTATCGAGAATACCGAACAGAGTGGTTTTCTGAGTAAAATGGCTGAATAAAAGCCAACTAGATGCTTGGCAAAGCTGGAATTTTATTTTGCACGAAGACCAATTTCGATCGTACGACCACCACTGTTTTTAAAAATTGCCGACAGCAGTACAGTTGGAAAACACAAATCTCCATACCACCACCGCACCTCTCCGACTTACAAACACATGCGAACAAGCTAAAACCAGAAGTATTATAACTGGCAATATCCATACTCCTGAATTAAGTCTTGTTCACCACTACAGCGTTCACTCAGGATCAGTCATGAACCACTAGGTTTTTTAAAGTCTTTAATTACCCAGATTTTCTGAGTACTTTGTTTCAACGTTGATGTAAATTGCAGTAAAATAATGGCCAAAGAAAAAGATACAAAACCAAATTGCATACATTTTTTCAAGAACTGGAGCACTGTAAAATTGTAGTTACGTTAATAAACCTCAGAATTTTTTCTTATTCATTGTATCTATATCTCGTCTAGTTCAATGTATTGGTCGGCAGACCTTTATATATTTGATGGCGTCTGTGGCATGATTATACGGCGTTGACGATGACATCGTAAAAAATATCCATTCTCTCGTGTACTTGGTGCAGAATACCATAATTCAAAGCTGCAGAATAGAATATTCAAATATCGCTGTATAAACATGTATGATTTCCAATTTGCAGATTGCCATGTCGATTTGTTAACATCAAATTATCAAATGTATTATCACGCTCCTTAGGTGCATTTGAGACCTACAAGGGGGTGCTAGCAAAGGCACTTTCTGAATCTTGGGCGTTCGTACTATCACGCGTTCAGCCACGTATAGGAGAGTGAATGCTGCCATTATCCATTTAGAGTGTTGGCACACTACGGTATCTTCGATAGTGACACTCCCTTTTATTGCAAGGAGCTGATTTGTAATGTGAATGCGGTGTGGACCTGCTATATTAGAGTGAAGGAATCTATTGCAATGTGCAGGTGTATGTGCAGTTTATTTCTATGCTTGTATGCCCAAAACAACTAACAACATAGGTATGCCCACGTAGCGTGCCATCGTCCCACATATAGCAATGCAAAGGGCTACGTCCACTGGTCATCCAGGTGCATAATATGTTGATTAAATATGAGATTTGTTATACAGCACGACAGTCAATAGGCACGTCAGCCGAGCCCTCTTAAACTACTCGTTGTCCTCGCTGATATCATAGTTATTGTGCATTATTATTAGGCTCATCGATCCTGGTTGGCTCGGCGAACCGGTGCATTCGCGTGCGTCGCGCGACCGGAGGAAACACGTAGGTGGACGAGTTCTATCCTTGCCATTGCACATTACACTTACGGGGTGCGTTTTACGAAGCATGCGACGGCGATTCCCTAGACGTTAATTATTGGCCGAGGATCTTGAAAAAAGTCATTATGCCTTCTTTAGCAGCAGTTCATTCTTCCTCGGTGGTCAGTGAACGCGGTGGTGAAGATCATTGTGTTCTAGCAACTGCTGTCATGACGGACTGGTCTTGAATATAGGCCTTTCCACAGCGACCAGAGCAGCTCAGAGAAAGACACGCATTACTACCAAGGAATAAATGTAAAAGATGTATACGAATTACCATTATCGATCTTAGTACGCTGATAAAACGAGCATACCGACTACGTCCATTTCATCACAAATTGTCATGGTATGTCATGTCAAATGGTATTTTTTGTTAATAGTCGCTTGTCAGTGCATAATTAGCTTATAAGTGAATGAACACGATACACGCCCGTCAGGTGAATCGCGAAGTGTAGTGCCTAAAAGTAAACTCAGAAACCGGAAGATCTAGAATCGTTGCACGCGGATCTTTTCTCCGTCGAAACTATTATGTTCTTACGAATGACAGTAAATTTCTAAAGCTTCATAAAAATTACTTTTATTTCCGTGTTAAAGATATACTCTTGTTATTTGTGTGTTTTGTGATAACGGCCCAAAACAGAAAACGGTTAAATTCACTTGAATAAGCTCTATACTGTCGATCGTCACGAGACACCGTAGTTAGCGCCTGCGCTTCCTCTCACATAGTGCCTAGTCTATCCGACTGTACTACAGAACCTGATTCTGAAGAGTTCACATCCATTCACTGCTACTACAAGAATGGAAGATGCGGTTGCGGCGAACAACGACCGCTCAGACGTTTTCAAAGCACTTTGTGCGCCCCCGATCAGTGAGATCATAAGGTCATGAATATCTATCTAATTTAGCTGCGTTCTGCACTGGTGACTGTTGCAGCATTTTTAAACGTGGATGTACTGAGCACCTTCGGAGCTTTATTGAGATGTTTAACTTTATTTCAAATTGAAATTTTATGAAGCATAGAGCACTAATTCAGTCAACTTTCAATGATGCTTCTACTAAATGTATTTTAAACGAAATGCCCGGGAGACCGTTAAAAACAAAACACGCACTTTCATTTAAATGCTCAGGGTGGCTCTACACTGAGCAAATGCTCAAATGCTAAGAAGCATGTTTGCATGTTGCAGACTTCTTGCGTAATCGATAGACTAATGACCCGTGTCGGGTTTAATTATATATTACAAAAGCATAAGGATGGCATTTGGTTCACGTTAGAAGCACATCGGAGGCCAACTGAACGACCTATTCGCCTGGTATAAAACTGATAGCAACCGGCTTACAGTTTATTCCATTACCATAATAAGTAGTAATGTAGACAACAGTGATATAGGTTAAAATAGGCAACTAAGTTCAGAAGACCGCCATCAAGTTCCATATCTACTCATACCTAGATCATAAGCGAAGTGCAATGCATTCTGCCGGTGTCCATTTTACCCGCGACTCCGTCGTCTTTAACGAAATCTATATAGTTTCTTTGCACTAAAAATTAATCGCATTAGCTCTTTAGGTGTGGGCAAATAGTCATTATTTCACCTATTTCTAAACTTGAAGGTCGTATCAAACAATATATTGTTTTATAAGAACAATTCATTTTTCTCTAATAACCAGTACAGCTTTGGGGACGGACACTCGATCAGACTAGTACTAAAGAGTGTGACTGATCATATAGCTGCATACTATGAGGGGATAATGCAGTACTAGGCTTTTACCTTCATGTTGCTAAATTGTCGGACTGTATCTCGTATAACGTTCTTATATATTACTCGCAGGCAAAGTCGTTTGAAGGCTATTAAATGGTTTAGGTCATATCTATCTTAGCAGTATATTAAAGGTTCGCATTATTGACGGTATATGCTATAAAAAGTTCACCAGAATTGGAGTATCTCAAGCATCGATAGTCGATTTTTTTCTACGTTCTTTAGGAAACATAGAAGACGCAAAGATAAATTTCAACGTAGGAAATACGCTTTGACTTTATTGAGTCTAAATGATCGAATACAAGAGCTGCTGCGTGATACCACAAATTTATTCCAAATTGAGAAGCGTGTCTTTACTCATCCAGGCCTTTAATGAGCACGTTAGTTTCGTTTATATTCCTCTCGCTTGACCTCATAATGTGATTAATGTAAAACTAAGTTTCGCCTTTCCAAAACCGCAAAGTGTAAAATATGTTCCGATATTCCGTATAGACGTGAAAATCAAAACGACGCCCATACTGATCTTTGGCAAGGCCAAATTCTTAAGAATTATTCTCCCTAATGACATCAGGTGAACAGACCTATTACACAGCTGTACCTACGAAATATTATCCGGTATTTGCTCATTCGCTAGATTTAGGCAGGTCGGATATAACAATCACCTATTTTTGTCATACCTATGTGTAGTTATTTCCTATGTATTTTCGTTCAGAGATCCATATACAATAAAGTCATACGGAAGTTTTAGTCTATTCAGAGCCATGCTCTTAGAACTGTTACCGGCCTTCTTAGGAGCAATTACACAAAAATAATTTTCTTTACAATCATGTTCGCGTTATTAACTTAATTCTTTTATACAAGCTTTTTGCTGTCACTTCATCTTGGAAAGCTTGAGATTTGTGGTAGTGCATTTAAAATTAATGCAAGTACACCCATCCGCTAGAAGAAAAATATATAAAAGCACCCTTATTGGTATATATTGTTACGCTTTACAAAGCACTCTTGTAAATAATGCACGCGTGGGGTTCGGTGACATGAAGCGCTATTGCAGATAATTTAGAAAACGAGTCAATTTCTTTTTCTACATGAATGAGCAATAGTTTTTTTCTGATAGCGTTCCACTAAGCATCTTTATATACAATGTTGTGATAATTTTGACGATGGGTGGAGCGATTGCTTCTTGAGGTAGCTATCTCTATAAAACGGTGTTGGGTCGGCTGTGATTATTCAAAATTGTAGACTTGGCGAGCTCTCATTTAAATCACAAAAAGTACGTATCAACTTAAGTGGCCTCTGTGTTATTCCTTATTGAATTTCGTTAGTATTGCGGCTGTGTGGACCCTTCCTGCAATTCAAATAATAATTGATGGTTTTCTAACGACAGCGATCGAAAATTTTTTGAAAGCGACGTTTTTCGCTCAATTTGATACGCTAGCCATTATTAAATGAGTTGTCGTCAACATGAACAATTTTATGAGCGTAATTTAGTGGGAAGAGTCGAATTAATATCGTATTACACTATTACGGAAAAGTTTCTGCTCACTTCCAGATTTCGCAACTGAATCTGCGCTTCAGGCACCTTTGCAGACAACAAACGCAAACAACGCCAAGCGAAACGACGGGAAATAAAATATAAACATTGATGTACGGTTTTGTATTTTCTTTTTTGATGTTTGCTTGGCTGATGGGTTTCTGTCAAAAGCAAGGCATTATTTATACCAAGAAATTCTCTAATAGTTCCTTTTTCTAAGAATAAACTGGTGTTGTGAAAAGAAATAGTCTAAATATACACATAATGTATAACTAAATAAGGCTGTTGTGCTCAGTGTGTTCCCTCTATAAGGCAATAAGTGGGGTTACTTTCGACATACGGCTCCAGGGAGGAAGCAACTCATACAACTCCTGTTTATAGAAATATACACGGCAACGCGTAAAAGAGGTTGCAGGCCTTGTTCAAGCCGTGTCCGCTGTTGATAATCATTTTACACACGGAATTCAAAATTTATATAGTTTTC
>MNPL01009209.1:0-28601 GCA_002081605.1 Tropilaelaps mercedesae | reverse complement strand
ATATATATATATATATATATATATATATATATATAAAACTTCATAGATTATACTATAAATATAAACCCTTTGAACTATCTAAAACGACAAGGTTCATTCAAACTGCAAAAGTCACAGCAATTTGCGATCTAGCGTAAGCCCATACAGAGGTGGGAAAACATCCTACTTGCCCACCGAGTTGTTCTTCCGTTATTTATAACATAAAAAAAACTCTTTTTGGGCCGACCATCAGCCAACATTTAACATTCGCGGTACCGCTTGTTGTACTACCTCGTAAGACGGACTCCCATAAATGTAAATGTGCAACGGCGAGGAGCGAACCCGTGCACCTACGTGTCTGCTCCGGCCGCAAGGCGCACATGAATGCACCGAGCCATCGAGCTCGACTACTTGCCCCACTGCACAGAGCGATGCAAAAGAAAGCTCTTTAAAAAGTTAGTGAGCGAAGTTCTAGAAAATGGTAATATATATGGTTCAGCTGTTCATTATTCACTTTTATATAATATATTAGCGAAATTAAACGTTTTGAATAGTAGATAATTAATATTCCAAAAAAAATTTTAGATTGTACAATTTTGTTACTATTTATGATCGCCGCAAAAATTACCTTCATTATCATTTGCTATTTACAACTGCTGACTACTAAATTTTTTAAACACACAAGATTGCTCGATATTTGTATTCACGGAGGTAGGCATGTTCGTCGATGCTCACAGATTCAAAAGTCTGTCCCACAAGCTTTTCCAGTAAGATTAAGCAATAAAACGAAAATGCGTGTTTAGCCAATAAGCCGTTTTCACACCCAGAGCACTGCAATGCAGCAAAAAGCGTTATGAGGCGTTTATTCGTGTATACAAATCACTGCCCATAGATTGCTGTTTGGTAAATAGTATCATGCACAGCTTGTATATCGATAGCTGATAATATGCCAAAATGTGTTTAAGGGTGTGCGTAGCGTCAAATCTGCTACTCTACGCTTTATCGGTTAATTGATGGAATGGGCGAAAGCCAACAGTTGCCAAGATAGATATATTACTGCTATATTGTCGGCCGCGTCGAACGACCAGAAAATAGTTGGCAAATATCTGGAAATCTTGATTACAATGATGACTAATAAAGGAAGGCTAACTTCGGCAACGTATTTCCTACTAATCAGCTATTAATATCTTCTGTTCTAGTTCTAACGCGTTCAGTACCGCCAGCGAAAGAGCAACACCAACTAAATCACTAATATAAAGCCATGAATACGACTTTGTAACCACATAAATCTCCCTATAAAAAATAGTGTGGTACGGAATTTTTTGTATATGCTACCTAATTGCGAAAGTGTAATGGAGCGAAAATTTTCGTTTATCTAAGCGGTCTTCTGGGAGAAAGAATAGTGCGTTTATAAACAATTTTTAGTCCCTATTTCTGTTGGTTGATATCAGTGCTTATTTTAAGCACAACAAGAGTAACGAAAAATTCGCCAGTAACTATACTACTAATAATAATTGACAGTAATAATAATAACTAACAGTGTTCAACAAAAGTCACAAGTTTCAACAGTTTCCTTTACGACAATGTAATTTAAACAGTTTGCAAAATCTAAACGACTTGTGTGTTTTTGGTAAATCAATACGACTATTTCGAAACGATGCCCTCGTCTGGGTACCATCCTCTTTGAAGGTCGATGAACTTTGTCGAGAATACGATGTCACGATGCCTTTCTAAACGCTGTCTCATTTGGTGGAAATGAGTTTAGACTTTCGCTTTGATGGTTACGTGGTCCAGTGTATGATCGTCAGTTGCAAGGCCCACAAGCGCGTCTTTCCCGCTTTTTGACGCGCTCATTTGGTCGCGCAACGAGCGCAGAAGCAGGAAACAACTCCGTTAGTGAGCCAAAAAATGTACTACGGGAAGAATCATTCTTAGAAATGATAATTGTATTCTGGTAAACAAAAAACAAGAGCAGCCGTGTCGGCGGTGTCGATAGCGTTTTAAAAGATACAGTAGTTTTAGCGATTAGCAATCTATAGTATGATAGACGCGTTCGCTTTCGAGATCGAACCGAGAGCGATCCAGACGTAAAAGAGCCCACGCATTCACAAAATCCCAAATAACAAATACACCAAATAAATGTCTTGTTGGCCCTTTCACCTTTGATAAAATCGACATGATTATGTTTTAGATCGTGCTTGTAAGCAATGTGTTTATTGAGTTCGATACGGACAGCTAGTATTCGCTTCCCCTAAGACGCTCCTGACCATTCGTATTTACCGGCAATCGTTCAAAGAACCGGAACGACATCTGCCCCATAATGGCTATTCGAACATATGCTTCGCGTTGCTACATTTCGAGAGATACGTTTTCCAAAGTATTTACATTCGGGCACAAGTCGCATTATTAAGAATTATTACGGGCATTACTACGAAACTGGGCGCATTGCCTATGCGTTCTCATTTCGCATAGTACTCAAGCGTGCATCTTAGTAGTTGTCAGTCAACTCACTTCCTTTGACGTGGTGGTACGCTCGGGATAACAGGCCAAAAAATCTCTTTTGGACTGTCCAAGAGCCAACACTTAACGCCTGATGCATTAGTTCGTAAAACGGACTCATAAATGTAAATGTTTAACGAAGGGATCGAACCCGATCACAAAATGCACGCTACGCACTAAGCCACTGAGCTCGACGAGATAAAGCGTCAGTGGCACCGGGACCGTCCATTCGATCGGTCTCGAACTCTGAACCACTCTTTGTAAACCTGTTGTCAATGTATTGCGTTAACGAATGCTTAAGAGAAGCATGCGCCAGCCGTCTAGCCTTGTGTTGTTGTCCTTGTTACTGTTGTTGTGTTCGCACTAGATTGATGCTTGGAGGGGGTTATGCTTATATAGGCAATCTCTAGTGTGAGAATTGAGGCGTGACTAATACTAGCGTTACTTCGGTCGGTAATAAGGACCAGAAACGCAGTGGATACGTCGGCATATAGCCACCAACGACGGTATAACTACAACCAGAGGGCGGCACTGCTCAGCCTTCGAGCTACCTGAGAAAGGCATCGAGGCGACATCACTTCGAGACTCTTCCTCCAGAGTTCCGACCAGCGATTTCGAGGGGCTTTGCGAGAAGCTCGAAGAAGTCGGCGAGTCTGCTGACAGAATAGCCTTCTGAAGTGGTGGTTATGCACGATGGGGCCACCCTTAGAAAGGCGCACGATGGCATCGGCGCTCTGCCACACAAAGGCAAAGCGTAGCAGGCGGCAAAAACGGGCGGCGCTATGAAGAGTGGTAAAAAGTTTTTTGTCGCCGGGACTCGCGACGATGGCTTTTTTGAGAGAGACAGATGAAGAAATAGACGGAGGTCAGTCATTCAGGTTGTTAGTGTTTGCGGATCGTCTCGATGCGAACAAAAAGAGGCGAACGAGCAATTGTGTAGTAAAGCGACCGGGCGTACCGTGGCCACCCACTATCGTGCGTGGCACGCCAACAACATGTGATGACTACGGAGGCCGCTTTCTAAACGGATTATAACGTTGGTGCATCAAACAGTTGCATCCATGACACACGCTATTTGCCTATTGATCTATAACTGGTTGTGATTACCCGGAAGCTAAACGCATTGTAAGGTAGATTCAAGCATATTGCTGAAGATCACTTGTTAAACTCTACGTTTCATGGTGCTGGACCTCGTAATAAACAAAGTGAACCGATGAAAATTTTTATCAATCAGACTCAGTCTCTATTCTGACGTGGAGTGGCTAGTATACCCGTCAACATTGTCACCGATGTAATTTATCCGTGCTTCTACTTGTACAGGTAAGAATCATAAGAGACAAGCATATGAATTGGAAGCAGATTTAACCATAACCGCTGAAATGTTGATAATTTAGGTGCAGCAGGGTTTCATTAAACAGTCGTTGAAAAGGAAGTCTAAAATCTGTCACTGCCTGAACAGAAAGCAGACAATGTTACTGTGATAGTCGCATTTGGTTTATCGCGTGATGTGATAGTCGCTATGATGATATAAATACCTGCATATAAAGCCAGCCAACTATGTTCAAAATATCTTGCTAAAATAATTTCCCCAATACTTGGTAAAGACCCGACACAACCTATATGCGTAATTCAATTAGAAAATAACGTTCTTGACAATAACTACTGTACTGCATTGCATTTTTATTTTGCCTTACGTACTGGTATTTTCAGGGCATCTTAGATCTCTTATAGCTATGAACTTGAGAACTTGCGGTTTCCGAACCAAATTGAACCACCGTGCGGCATATATGAAAACTGAGATGATCGTTGTAATTCAGATTAATTCGTATTTTTCTAAAGCTGTTCAGGAATGAAATATTTTACATTTCTAGTTCACGTTCAAGGGAGCAGTAATATGTCAAACACACATTCAGTTAGCCAACGGAAGGTGGTTTACGTGATCAAGTTTTGTTCCTTAGGAGTTTTAAATTTCAATGACGCACGTCGTGCTTCAGCCAGCACGCCTATTTCTGTCATAAGCTCATTTGAATAAAACTCTGAAACGTATCGTGCATAGACAGCCTAACATAAACAACCTATAGAACAGCGCCACATAGTTTAAAATCATTGACTAATGTGCCACATAAAAATGCGATCGCGTGTCTCCATCGAAAGTTATCGCGGAATTGAGGTGCAACGTACAAGTTCGCGTCCCAGAGCCTGTGAGCCTTTCCGTGCGTTGTCTTTACATGGAATTATTTCAGTTTCTATAATAAGAAAAGTACGATTCCGCCAGCTAGATTTTTAAAGATTGTAACTCAAACACTCAAAAGAGTTGTCTAAATCTATTTATAATTTATCCGTTTGAATATTTTGAAAACGGCAAGTTTTCTTCTAAATCACTGAAGAGCACTACTTTTTTTCGTTTAACTTATTGTTGCCGGTGTCGAATACGAGATTAAGACGTTTCATTGAAATTAGCTGTCAATATTTATCTGTTGTACCCAGCTATGTATCTTTGACCAAGATAATTCCAAAATCTAATTTTTAAATATAAATGTCATTCGCGTAGGCATTTGAGTATATGATAAGTTATTATCATCATTTGTCAGCAGGAGGTTTACAGACACAGCCATGTAGTCGATGCTGTGATTTTGGACACAGCTGTGACAGATCATGTCTAGATACTACAAAGGATGAGGGTAACTTTATGCGTTTCTATTACTATTTGTGGACAGAAATAATTTTACTGTTGGTATACATATAATTTGGCCTAAAAATAACGAACAGGCTGCATGGCGGTGTACGCCGCGGGAACCCTGACTCGGAAATGATTTGACAATGCCGCTATGTGCGTGAGATGATAAAGATTCAAAAAAGCTGTAGATCGAAATATAATGGGACAAGCATGGCAGAACTGTGTACCCTCTCTACTCAGCTTTATATAGTTATATTATTCGTGCATTTGCCAGCCTACTCGTCCAATTTAAGCCGTGAGCGGGGGAAAATTCCAAACTGTGAGAGGCAGCATTTAATAGGAGAGTACGACTTTAGTACGTTTATTCACACCAGTCCTATGGGCTGTGAGAGCAACATACGCACAGTTCATTATACGTTTGCAAAACTTCCTGGAACGCTTGAAGGCATTTGTTGCAAAGGATTCTAAGCAATGCTTGGAAACATTTACGGCAAAAACCTTTTAAACACGTTTTTATTATAAGCGTTAGCTAGTAATTCTTTAACTTATCGTTATTTAGACTCTGAGAATAAAATTTGGTCCCAAGAACAACCCATGTAGATTTTATGCCCGCATGTGTATATTATCGGAAACCGCAAAGACACACAGAGAACATGGAATGAAACAAAGACCATCATCTTAGGCCTTCCGGGAGGGTGATCTCTTCAAATTAAATTTTTGATGTTATTTATTACTATTAAGTGATAAATACGATAGTGGTATTTGAGTAGCTAACACTGAGTGCCCACTTATTTGGCACGATCGTTACGGATACTCGCCAAAACCCACGTTGCAATCTATGTCATCGCAAAAGCTATACACAGGCCGAAGATAACTTTATGTTAAGGCAATGGCAAAGGCAAATGCGTTTCATTAGTCAGCTTATGTCTGAATGGGAGTTTCCTTAGCATAAAAATCACTGTTACAATAAAGAGCATTTTGTAGCTATAACTTGGTTTTGTCGGACATAGCCGGTATAGGCGGTAATAGGCGACACAGGCGGCAATCTTGCAAACCTATTGCTTCTTGATTACCGATATTATATGTGCTACCTCTTAGTTTAAAAAAAGTTAGAGAGGTCCTTCGTAGTGCACGGCTTACTGCCGGGGAACGCTGTGAGCGATGGTATACATGAATTAGCGTACAAGATATTTTTAAGATAACGTTTTTGTTTCGAATTCTTGCTTTATCAGACCCAGCATGTCTACGTGTGTTCAGTACAATTACAGTGGAATGGAGTATATTATAATAATTACACAAGAGTGACGCGTCATGTACATAGATTTACGAACCCGCAGCGAAGGGAGTATTAAAGGTCTCAAGAAAAGGAGTTTTGGCATAGCTCAACTTAGCAAATGAAATTGAGTTGTTGTGTTAAATGGAGCAATCGGAAAAATGTCTGCTCATCGAAGACGATTTAATCACGATGCGTGCCGTGCTGCCTTGTCGAAGGCTTTAGAACGCACAAATGCATAAAATAAACGTTGTTATATGTTGAGTAACATGTTTTCAAACAAAACGAATAATTAAAAATGTCTTCTATCACTAGTTAGTTCAGTTATCCAAGAGGCTGACATAGCATATTGACAATTCGTGTTTTCGTGGAGTAAGACCAAGAGGGTGACTTAGAATTGAACTGCCAAATTTCGTTTCAAAGCATCAGAAGAAAATACAACTGGAACGCTTGTGCACTTTCTCTGAAGGATTCGTGTAAGCAAGTTTTTGCAACATAGTTTTGAAAACGAGACAACAATTAGCTTAATCACAAGATATTGACTACGAGCAGTTTCTAGACAGACAACGAAAAATCAGTGATATTTATGTATAGCGTAAAACTGACACTCGGATTATATGAAAAAGTACCTGTCACATACGACAAACCATATTATGTGTTTGATTTGACTAACGTACAATGACAAACCACGTTATAAATAGATAAATAGTACACTGATGTGCTTTCTTCCTTTCAAACATAGCAAGCAAAGAAAGAACCAGTTTTGTCAACCGCAACACTTAAAAGTAATTCTATGATAGTAGTACACAAAAGTATATTGCTACTGTAAATAGAAGGGAGACAAAAATTTCCTATCTCAATAAATAGCGACTTCGGGATAATGGATTTTAAAGCAAAAAAAATCAATATCTACACGTACGAAAAGTATATATATATATAAACGGTTTCTTATATAATCAGTTGCGGATATTGGATGTCTTAATCGTTGTTTGTGTTCTGATCTATTTGGATCTATACCCATATGGAGTCTACCTACAACTGTGCCATCCCAAATAATTTAAACTCACTCCTGTGTTTTCTGGAATTTGAAAACACACTAGTTGTTCGTTGGAAATTTCCTACATTCACAGATTGTTTATTCCATTCATTTTTCGCTTACTTAAAGTTCTTTGAGAAACAGCAAGAAGCACATTCCAGAAGGGAAAGGTTTTCAGAGTTTTATTAAAGGTCATTATTTTATTTATTTCATTTATTAATGTTCTTAGAAGAAAAGACAAGGTCAAGGGCACACTATATTTACCATTGGTTAGTTTTGTGATTGTACTTGTTCTATATTAATTTAAAGCCTCACTTAGGATATTTCTTCTAACTGGACAGGCGATTTATCAAAACGTGTGCCAATTTGCCAAACCGGAAGACAGCCAAGACGAAAATTCTCAAATCTGCCATTAAAAAATAGATTTAGGATCTCACGAAGTCGCTTTAAGAGGGCTGTAACATATTTTCTCGCATATTCAGCGATGAATGTTATGTAAACTTAATTTAATGTACGCGTTTGGAGCGTTCCTCCTAATAACTATGCTAATCGCCAATTTAAGAGCACCAGCACCACACCGAATGATGTATCTGATACAGACTAATCAATCAACTGATCGCACTTGGTCGCTGTGCCAATAATAAGACTATCCGTACTACTAGATTACTTATAAGGTCAAATTTTCGGATCTTGAAGTGAGCTAGCTATTCAGCTAAACGTAATGAGATAATAATTTCATTCTCATAGTGCTCAATGAAATTGAGAAGAAACAGCTGTCGTTTGATAATAACACACCATTATTTCACACATTGTAGTCGTACGCATAGATTATCAAGTTATGTATGCATTCTATTTTGAAAATGCTTTGGATGTCCAAAAGACTTCAGTCCGCTTAAAAAGACTTAGAAATTTTAAAAGGTTTCGCGCATTACGTGTAGTCCCTTGCATTATTATCACGTGAGGTTTGATCTATTTATTGTCATTAACTCGATTTGATCAACCTGACGTGGTGCACACCTGGCTACCTAAATTTGTCGAAGTGTTCTGAGAAGTGTTATCTAAGAGCGCACACATGTTGGCATGAAACTGTCTGAATTATATTAATAAATCGCATTCTATCTTCTACTGTTTCAGGCTGTCGCACACAGAAGAAAGCACGGCGCCTACTGCCAAGGTAATTTGAAGATGTGATACAATTCACATTCACATCCATCCGAAGTGTGCATATCTTGAATCGACGTCCCTTTACACACAACATATATGCAACTGATTACTTTTCTGAAACATTTCAACTTGGAACAGGTTTGCATTTGATTGATTGATTGATTGACATCTAATTGATGCTCATTATAATTATTCTCAATAAATACTTTTATTAATGATAGTTACGTAATAAGAGCTTTCAATACTTTTAGCTTTAAAGCATTTTCTAATAACCTACCGAATAATCAAATAGAAAAAAATGTGTATATTTCACAATCGCGATAATTTTGTTTGTCTACGCCGCTATTGTGGCCGATGAAACTGTTCAACACATGCTCATGTGATTGTTGCTTTTAACCAACCTTAAGCAAAAAATCTTATCCACACTTCTTTATATGTAATCTTAAAAATAGACTTAAACATAATGATAGTCAAAAACCAAAAACGTCAACTGCGCTAGCTTTTCGACAAAAAAAGATTAAAATATTTCAACTAATTTTGTCAACGTGTAGAAACAGCAAAGGGCTTTATCGTTAGCCTTAATAATTTACTAAATCCTTTATGTTCTCCAGAATTCGAGTGGGCGCAGATACGAATGTCGCATTGAAACACGGATGTCGACAAACACAAATACCGAAAACTGCCGTATAAGCTTTCTAAAATTCCAGAAAATATCATAAACGTTTGATCTTGATGTGCTATGCAATTTCGGAAAAGCATAACCATTTTTATGCCAGCAAGGGTACGCGTTTGTATTTTACAGCAAAACTACAGTTAACTAAAATCTGTAATTCTTACAGCAGGTCCCTATGTGCCCTTTTTCCGTTATAAATCAACCAAAGTAATACTGTAAACGGCAAAAGCAACAACAACTTATTTGCGCGATATCTTTTTGCTTCCTTCATCATAAATACTTGGGTTGAGACCATGAAAAACACAAAGAACAAAACGACTGGTCGTTTATGTTTCAAACGTGTCTCATCATATTCACTTCTGGGTACTTTAAAATGGTGCAAATAGTGTGTAACTACCTATAACTCGCAGATTTCAGCTATGACTCGTTTAGATTGCTGTATGCTCCTTCTCGCCATCATATCCTTCGTGCATCCGTGTTTTACTTCGAACGAGATCGTTGAATACCCACTTCCGACACTCGACGCGACTATCGATATCAAGAAACTCGAGCATCAAAGCGAGACACTTCGAAGATCATTAGCAGCACTGCAAAATTCGCATGACGGCATTGACGTTGCATTTCTCGTAGACTCGTCTCTCTCAGTGGGTCTCGCTAACTTCGAATCGGAGCTTCGCTTCGTCAAGAAAATATTGGCGGATTTTAGCGTGAGCCACTTGCGCAAAAATGCCGCTCGGGTAATCTTAGTTACCTTTAGTTCGTCCGATAAGGTTGTCACTCACATAGACTTTATCTCCCCAAACGGGAGCGTGCAGACTTCTAGTCGGCATAAGTGTTCCTTAATGGCTGAGCTTACACGAATACAATACGTTGGCGGATTAACCTATACCCTAGGAGCAATGAAAGTGGCCGATGAAGTGTTAAAGGCAAGCGACCGATCTGTGCCTCAGGTCGTTTTTCTGATTACTGATGGATTCTCCAACGGCGGTGATCCTAAACCGATTGCACGAAAATTAAAATCCCGTGGAGTAACGATATTCGCCTTTGGCATCAAGAATGGAAACGTTAAAGAGCTTCAGGTAAGGCAGCCTCTATAACAAATTCGCCAGCTACATAATTTCTTTACTCAAGTATATCCCTTTTAGATTTTTTCAACATACAACCGATGGCCGAAGAATAGGGTCACTTCTAATTTTTTCTATGTTAAATTTCAATCGAAGATTATGCATGCCGCTTACTTTATGCGAAAGCTGCTTCTTTTTTGCAACATATTTTTCAATCGGATCGAAATAATTTACATTATTTTCAGGTTGTTGTTTCTAAATATTACTGTTTGACAAATTTTAAATAATTATTGATGCGCAATAATTCACAAACCTCTATATACATGTCGAAATAAAGATGCACTTTCGTATTTCCTCATAACTATTTTATTTTTAAGGTTGAATGCTAGATAGATCATAAGTATCAACAGACAATCTTAGCGAGTTGTTTGCGCATCAAATAACAGAGTGGGGTTTCAAATTTCCGAACTAAGCTTTCCCTCCATCATAAATCGCGCATTCGATTATACAAGAATAACGTCTAAAGATAACTATGGCTCCAATTGTACACAGCAGTAGATAATTCGTAGAAGCTAGAATATCCATAAAGCTTGAATCTTATAACGAGGTGTCAAACAATGCCTCAATTTCTGTCATCACACAGAGTATACTCTTTTTCAAAACTTTGATGGTGCTGTTTCTTCAAATTATAATTTTTTCAAAATTTTCATTTTTTTCAAATTTGCCTTCCAGGATATGGCAACCAGCCATAAAGAGCATTGTTTCATAGTTAACTCATTCGAGGAGTTTGAAGCCCTGGCTAGACGCGCTCTCCATCAGGATCTGTCGGTGGGCGATTTCGAGCCTTTGGATTTGTCCCAATGCAACGGACTGTGCCCTTCCGGACAACAATGTTGCCATCAAGGGGCACAATGCGCCTGTGGGACCACTTCTGGTTATTTTACTTGTCTCTGTCCACGAGGGCAATACGGAACAGGACTCAAAGGAGAGTGCAGACGTAAGTTATTGCTGCATATACAGACATATACACACGCTTTTTACATATGATTACCAAATCTGTAGTTTACGCCTTGCCGCTCGCTGCTTAAATAAGCTACTACTAAAAACTAACCAGTTTAAAATTACAATTGCCGCGCATCAAACACTGTAAATATATTAAAGGGGCGAACAGTCTAGTAGGGTACGTTACACCATTCTCAAACATTCGCAAGAACACTTAGAGTTGAGATTTCTTTAAAATTCACTGTTTCACTAGCGTAACCAAGTTATATTTTAAATCTAGCTAAAATCGGCTAGCTTTTATGTAAATATTGATATGGTATCCCATATTTCAATCATTATTTTGGGTAAATCACACAGTTTCATTATTGCTCTCGTATTGTTCCCCAGTGAGATAGTAATGAAGTTTTCTTCTACAACTTCACATTCAGATATAATGTGCTTGATTATTTTGTCTTGTCTATTGCACGCCCACCACATTGTGATGAGGCTCTCTGCTGAGACATTCGAGTTCTGACATGCTTTACTTTCACTTGTTCATCGATTCCGATAAAGTTTGCCCAAAAGGAACGTATCAACCAAGGTGGGTTCACGGAGGCATCGAGGAATGTCTGCCCTGTCCGGGTCCCCACCAAACTTCCCCCCACGGTAGCCGCTTCAAGGAGCAATGCACATGTAAAAACGGCTTCACAGTTTTCAGCTCGGAGAACAGTTCTGTCTGCATGCGTGAGTATATTACAGCAAAATGCATCTGTTTGCTCAAGACTACAGCACAGTTTACAGACGGTAAAATGGCTTTACTACCTGCGTAATAGAAATATGAATGCTCTACTTAATTGTGTGAGCATTTATATATAGCAATGTCTCGAGCAGTAAGCTTGATTATAGTCTGTTTTTTGAAGGGGTAAACTAAATTTCTGAACGACCTACTAGAGTAAAGCAAAAAAGCACTCATTTGCTTAAGCCGTTTTTATTTTTAGAGTAACAAATTTTTCAACGTTAAACAGATATTCTGAGCAAACCACCTAGTTTTCATTTTTTGCAAACGATAAACAACTTGCGAATTTGCGTTTTCTAATTTTCGGTAAAATATCACTCTTCTGTGTGGTTTAAGCGGTCCGTTGTCCTGCTTTGGTAGTGCCATTGAACGGGTTCCTAGTAAACGAGAAATGCGAAAGTGTCTTCAACGCAGCGTGCGGAGTAGCTTGCGAAACAGGCTACAAATTATCTGGTCCGAGCATTCTCGTGTGTAATCATAACGGACGATGGAGCGGAGAGATGCCGAAATGCCATAGTACGTACATTACAATATGAACCTCAAAACACACGTTTCTCTACGATGATTTCTATCGTCCTACAACGAACAGACATGTCTACAAATATAACCATGAATAAAGTATAAGCAATTGAGAGCCATTTATTATTATTGAATTCCTTACAAATTTAATTTTAAAATACAACTGCATGCCCATATCAGATTGATGTATTACGTCTGTGCCCCTTAAATCTATCTAGTTGAACAAACTAGGTTAGAATAGAAGCTCTTGGATCAAATAAATGTTCGAAAGATGCCGAACAAGTTCTCTCACGCGCGAGAGACTGGAAGCTGGACGTGTATTTGGTCCCCTTTTTGTTCTTGTCTGTGTAGAGCGCAAATGTCAGGAGCTGAGCGCGCCAAAAAATGGCTGGATAAAGTGCACAACGAAGTCATACCAGTTCGAAACGGAGTGCGCATTCGGATGTAATGAAGGCTTCGTTCTCGTTGGATCGAAGCGAAGAAACTGCCTTGCAGTTGCACATTGGGATGGTCTACCCGCCACTTGTAGACGTAAGAACTAATGTCCACGATATTGGTGTTTGCTCAGCGGCTTTGTACTAACTGCTTCATTTCGCTCTCTTTGATCATTTTTGTGTTTCCTTTTTTCGGTGCTAATGTGTTGCGCGAACACGTTCCGCATGTAGTTTTTGTTAGCTTGACAGTTAATTAAGACCTCTGATTTGTATTCTAACGAACAGTGCCAAAAAAAAATGTTTCTCAAATTTAATTCACAGAAATCTACTGCCCTTCTCTGCCTATCCCTACCAATGGACGAATATCACCACCATCGTGTAATTCAACTAAGAGTACCTTTGGGGACCAGTGCCGCTATAGATGCCAGGATGGTCACAGACTCACCGGACCATCCTTAAGGGAGTGTATTTATCCCGGTGCTTGGAGTGATAATCAAGCGATGACGCGATGCGTTGGTACGCCTGACCGTATATGCGCCTCACCTCCGTTATGAGGAGTCGGAATGGCAAAAATAGACAAATAGCGAACTCATGGCATTTTCCTATTTCCTAAATTACCTGGTCCACCATGGATGTTCATACAGTAGATTTAATGGTTTTATTTACTAGGGTAGGGATAATTAATTCGTTTGAATTAGAGAAGAATTGGGCTCTAATGACATCCAATATTGCTGTGACTCCACCCTGATCCATACAGATACTGAGCCGCCATCAATTGAATGTCCTGACAACATTCTCGTGCCAACGGACCCAGGTGAGCCATATGCCACTGTGGATTTCAGTCTTCCGTCGACTCAGGACAACAGCGGCTTCCGAAAAATTACTTTGACAGTGGCCCCAGCCGTCGAACCGCCCTTTCCTTTCTTCATTGGGGAAGCCAACATCACCTATACAGCCACAGACTTGCAGGGCAATAGAAATTCATGCGCGTTCACCGTCACCGTTATAGGTTAGCTATCACTAAAGAGCGAGGCTCTGTAATATGACATTACGCTACATGTTATTCCATAATCGCTTCCCGAGCACAATATACAGAACATTTGGTAAACTTTGTCGAGAACGTATGCATTATCTTGAAGATATGTGTTCTCGTCGTCGTTGTCCCTGAAAAACTCGTTATAAGCAGATCCTTATGCAGCAAAGAACATCTTGAATCTTAGAATTTTACCTTACTTTTTCTCAAAATTTGGGCTCAAATGAGGTGGCATGATGTTGAGAAATGGTAAACATTTAAAAAAATGTCAGGGAAAGCCGTGCCACTCGCTCCGGCAGAATTGCTTCAAGACCGAAACCGTTTGCGTTCAATGAAATCAACTTTCATTGTGTATCGCTTTTAAATCGTAGAAAATACAATTACAACTTATCTTTGTAGAACGGCTTACTTTAAGATATGTAAAGAGAGTGGTTTTCTTTCAGATAATAGAATCTTCGAGTAGAGGAAATAGTATGTCTATCTAGACATCCTACTTGGGCTTCTCTCTTACGAGATTTCCTTGTGATATTGGTGTTCATATAAGTGCAATTTAATTTGATTTAATAAATGCCTGACTATTGTCTTTAACATTTACTCTCACCTCTTACATTTGAATTAAAGACGAAGAGCCTCCAACGGTTGACCGCTGCGAATCGCCTGGGGTCACTATTTCATCAGACGGCCAGGGCGCTAAAGTCGTTTGGGAAGAGCCACTCTTCTCTGATAACTCGAACGAGGACGTTTTCATCTGGAGTTCTCACAAACCAGGACAGTATTTTCTGATCAATGACACCACCGTTACGTACTTCGCAACCGACAATTCTGGCAACAACGCGTCTTGCACCTTCAACATTACCATTAAAGGTAGGTCTTTGATATTTTCTACAAGCCATTCCCTCAAAATACTCAAATTCGTATGCCGATCTGTTACTAACCTACACATAATACCCATAAACACCTCCAGAATATCAAAATATTACGCATGCGCAGCAATAGTAAGTGCTGGTACAGCTAAGCTACACAAACGTTAAGATATTACCTCGAGTTTAAACCACATAATGTGCGGAATAACTAAGAAGCGTGTGAGGCAAAACGAGAAAGCGATGACCCGAAATGTGGCTCAGATATTTGATGAGGTTTGATAACGCACAATGGTCACAGACTGAAGTGGTAATGTATTACATGCGTTATTGTCATTACGTACGCGGCAGGTCTGTAACTCATCGACAGAAGGTTCTCTACAAGCTTAACGGTAGTGACAATACTTATTCATTTATTTGACGCTTCATAAGAACGCGCCGGCTTAGACAAAATAATTTTATGAAACGTTCCAGTCATTCAGCATTGGCCCAGTGCTGCAAACAGGTTGCACTGATGCGTCATTTATAGATTCCCGAAATTTATGGAAACTTATTTCCCTTGTTGTACAAAAAAAATCCCCTAATACAGGGTGTTAGCGTTTAGAAATTTAAGCTGAAACGAAGACATAAAATGATCTGAACAGTTATCCAGCTAAATGTAATCGACATTACGTTGTAATTTACACATACCTATGCTAGTCGAGGGAAGGCGGTGATAGGAGTGCAGCTATAGGCACCTGTTCCAGTTATGGCGATTAGTGTACGAATGTTTGCCCTTTCGATATGTCAATATGAACACAGCGAACAAATGCGAGCTCTCCTACAGCGTGCGAAACGGGAAATTTAATTGTTCGACGGGCGCGATGGGAACTTTTTGCCGCATCCAATGCGACGTCGGATTCATCTTACTCCCAGGTTTGCCCGATCATTTGCGATGTATCGACGGGATCTGGAACGCTGCTGATCGCGATTTGCCCTCTTGTGCCCGTAAGTATCGTTCTATATTTACTTTGTCAACCCACTAAACGAAGACTGCTGGAAAGATATACGTGGTTTGATCCATTGGATTGACTTACATGATACATTTGCTAGGTGGGCCTAGCGCCCAGGTCCTAACCTCTGGTATTGGAGGTACAGTTTACTAGTGTCTACAGTTATTTTTACAATCTTTGCATCTTTTTCTTCGGATGAATTGTTCATGTTTGCAAATTGTTCAGGTTTTTTTTATGATCCATTAAGCTGAACGAAGAGACGCAAATATCTCACTCCTGTTGTTCTACCGACATTCCAGCTGTGGTCGCTGCTTCGAAAATTGGTAATGATTCAATGCCAACGCCGTCGGGTCCAGAATTACCGGCAGGTGGAACAATGTTTGAATGTACCGATGAATTCCTTGCGCAGCAGCTGTCGGTGACATTAAAGAAGCGTGTTAGCATAAAGAATGTGCTCAAATGTAAAGCCAAGCCCAAATGTCGCCAAGAGAAGCTGACAACCATATGCGAAGCAGCTCGACGCAACCGTGAGAGCTAGACACATGTTCCCATGGTTTTAGCTCAGAAACAAAATAGTGCACGATCAATTATGGATTATCTCTTTTTAGTTCCGCACGTTCGTGGAGAGATGGGCGGTGGCATTTGTTGGCGACGCCAGTGGTACCGAGTACCGAAATCCCAAGAGGGGTGACCTAACCAGAATTTACCTTGACTGCACCCTGACATGCACGCACTCCTTTTGAGTAGTGTGAAGGTACCTGCACGTTAATATACCTCACCTTCCACCAAAACAAATTACTCGATATTGAAAAAAAACTGTTCGACGTCAGATAGTACTCACTAATGTTGAGATCTGGTACAGAAACGCCAGTAACTAGTGCATAACATTCCAGTAGAAATGGTTCCACACTCAAGTAAGTCTTCGCGTAAACGGCGTGGTGTTCCTGATATTTCAATGGGTGAATCCGTGGGCGCCGACGATATCGACCTCGAAGATGAAGACATGATACTACACTCTATGGATGACATGATGTCATCGATCAGAGACGGGCTAAGTCAGAGAAACCAATCGTACCACTCACTTTGCCCCCTGGGCTGGATTCACGTCGATGAGATGACTTGCGGTCAGTTTACTGTATTAACCTCGTCCAGCCTTAACTTTATAAAAGCGCGAACTTTACTAACTTTGTTAACAAATTTAAAAGTATAGCACATAGTGGGGTATGCCCCACGCTACCCCACGCCGTTACGTTGGACAACGGTAATATTTTTTTGACGTCGAAGTCGACAACTTAAATAATGAGCTCAATAATAACGATTTTCTAGCAGCGCTCCGTTTACTATAGATCGTTGCGCTATTCGCTAAGCTTGACAGATGCGATATCATTTTAAATTACTGAACCCATAACGTAGGCTCTTGGCACGATGCTATCGGACACCAATAAACGAATAAACGTGAACGTTTCGTGTTGATTTTCGGTAGTGGAGTGCCCTATTGGAACGTTCCACAACTTCCTCGAACGAATTTGCAGCCCCTGTCCTTTTGGTACTTACCAGTTTAAAGGCGGCCAGTTGAGCTGCGTCGTCTGTCCAGACCACACGTCTACAGCAGGCGAAAACTCGAAGAGTCCAGATGACTGCAAACCGCAGTGTGTTCCGGGCATGTTCTCTAAGAACAGCGGACTGATACCCTGCGAAACCTGTCTGCTTGTAAGCTATACACTTGGAACATACCTTACCATGCTTACCGCCTACAGCTCAAGCGTCTTATTTACATCAACCAGATTCAGAATAATGTATCCAAGCGCTTTCATTTGCAGGCTGACATGCATTATTTTTGTCAATATTAGCCACTGGATATAGGGCTAAAAATCTCTATCGAATGTGGATCATCTGTTTCTAGCCTAAACGCTCAATCGAACTGCGCCGTTTCAGGGCGAGTATCAACCGCAGTACGGGTCGAAATCTTGTTTGCGATGTCCATCTGGAATGACAACAATGAAACGTCGGTCATTTCAGCTTCGCGATTGCAAAGAACGTTGCCCGTCTCGGTTCGTCTCGAGATTCGGCATCGCCCCTTGCTATCCCTGTCCGCCTGGCTACCACCAACCGCTCGAAGGCCAAAAAGGCTGCATACCTGTGAATGGTATAAGTTGTCGACGCCAAAATATTGAGTCTTAAAAATAGCCATTTTTCGAGCTTTGTATTATTTGAACTCACAACATGACGATGACCTCTAACAGTGTCTTGACTAAGTACGGCATCGATTATTTAATATGCTTTTACTAAGCGGTAAATCTACCGTTTACCATTTTACCAGAAATATTATCTACGATGTCCAGGTGCTGTGTGTAATCTTAACTGACTAAAAGGTCGAAACTGACAACTGTCGAAATTCTCACAGCGCAAACGCCTCACAGCTCTAACGAGTATCTTCCGTTCAACGCGTGCTTCTCGTCGCCATGTCAGAATGAAGGAACATGTACGCCCATGGACAAGCATTTCGCCTGCACTTGCCTTCCGGGACACACTGGCAGCTATTGCGAAAAGCGAATTGACGAATGCGCTTTGTTTCCATGCGGCCTAAACGCTACCTGCGTACTGCACGAAACATCAGGTTATACCTGCTTATGTCCGCCTAGTGTCCGTGGGTTAAATTGCAACGAAGATGTGGATGAATGTGCTATTGGCAGCTGTCTTAATGGGGCTACATGTGTGAATACATTTGGATCATTCCAGTGTATTTGCCCCAGCGGATACACTGGTACGTAGAGCTTCGCGCACGTTTCAAAGACATTTACGAAGTAAGCCGAGTTACGTGTTATTGAATGCTTATAAAATGCAAAGCTACCTTTATGCAGACATTTTGAATTGAATGATTTTTAGGGTACCACATAAGGAATTTTTAAATTTAAACTAGTTTCAACTTTGCAACTTTGATATTCATTGGCTTGGCTATCAAAGCATACCGATGTTAACAGTATCGCCACAAATCAGGTCCAACATGCGCGGAGGACGTCGATGAATGTGGCCAACAGCCATATGGTCAGTATCTTCGCCAGCAGCCTACGTCGCTGATGTGCCACAATGGTGGACGTTGCATCAATATCCCTGGCTCGTTCCGCTGCGAGTGCCTAGATGAGTTTACGGGAAAATACTGCGAACACCTCTTGTGCGGCTGCCAAAACGGAGGAAACTGCTCTGCGGGCAGATGCTTTTGCCCCGCAGGCTTCTGGGGTAACAAGTGCCAACACCTCTCATCGAAAAGTTTCTGTCAAGAAGTCAAACCGTGCCTTAATGGAGGGACGTGTAAGGACGTGGAATCTGATAATTTCGTGTAAGGCTTTGGGGCTTCTGCTTCGTAGCTAAGTATTCGAGTAATTTCAAGCATATATAAATTCGGTTTTATTTGATAGCGCTAATATTTTGTTAGACATTCCCACCATATCAATAGGATGCCACTTTCTTTTGGAAATTGCGCATTTATTTAACCCTAAGAGAAGGATATTCATTAACGACATTGAATGTCGTAATTTTTCCATTGAAATACAGAGGCTGATAAAATAACACTTTGCTCCCCAGATGCCAGTGCCAACCTGGTACGACCGGTCTGTTATGCGAAGACGATGTGGGCGAAGATTTCGTACTACACTTTTTTGGCAACACGACCTCGGATTCTGTTCGCCTGAGCAACCGTTTAGACACCAAGCCTCTGAAGGAATTTAGTGTATGTCTTTGGCTCAAGTCTAACGACACGCAGAACTATGGCACTCCGTTTTCATATGCTTCTGAAGAGAAAGACAACCTGATCACCATCACAGACTATAACGGGTATGAGACTTATACGCTTATAGTGAGCTTAATATTGAAGGTAATTAAACTCGCATCACTACGTAAAAGCCCGTCATGATATCCATATTTTTTGTAGAGTAAGACCCAAAATCTGAAATTCAAGTCGATTTGAACCGTATCCTAGAGCAAGTAGCCGTCAAGACATTGCGAAGAACATCAGTTAAGATTAATTTCGGATCCAGGAGGATATTTTGTTAACAGGACAAAATTAAAATTAATTAGAGCTACGCATTAAAGAACGCAGGGTTAACAAAAAACCATGCATAATAATAGAGGAGTTTGTCCCTTAAGAGCACCCGAGAGATCCTGTATTTGTGCCCTCTTCTCTTTACCATTAATAGAATTAACGTAAAAAGTGTGGTCCCTTCAGTTCTGCTGTACAAACTTTACGCTGATGACCTAACATTGCACTGATTCTTAAATCTAGCAAGTGATGAAGATCTGATTTTAGATGGAGCTAACGCGACTAACAGCATCATTATTTTAGTATAGAAGTGTACGACCTTATTTTCACACTAACAATTATAAATAAACATTGAGCGACATCGCGATCTCCGTGGTAATTTCGACAAATGACACCGAATCGTAATTTTGCCCAGCACATTAATCAAATTATCAGGTCGGTCTCGCTTGCTACTGATCTAACTTTTAAATGTTTTGTTATAAAATCTCCTGGTTTTTGTGTTAATATGGCTGGCGCCGACGAGTATATAATCGGTCCTCCCTTGGGATTTAATAACACAGAAGGGAACTTGAATACTATTATACGTTTAATCAAACCTCCCAATCACCTCTACATAAATAAAAACACTTGTAGCACTACATGGCAATGAGCAACGATAATCGACATACACACCCTTTTTGTTAATATTGGTACAGATTGGTCTTCTACGTGAACAACGAACATGTTATCAGCGATATTACGATCACAGACAATCGTTGGCATCACCTCTGCCTTTTATGGGCTCAACAGTTTGGTCAATTCGCTATCTACGTCAACAGTCAGCTGGTGTTGGAGGGTGGCAATCTATCGACGTTAACTTCGATATCGCCGAATGGTACTCTGGTCCTCGGTCAGGAGCAAGATCGACAAGGGTCTGGATTCGCCAGGATGGAGTCCTACGCAGGGCTCATTACGCACGTGTACATGTGGGGCAGGCGACTGCGCGAAGCTGAAATTAAATTTCTATTCAGCGACTGCGCGTCACCGGTCCGGCTTTCAGTCCAGCCTAACCATTTACTTGTGTCGTGGGGCGATTTTCGTGCGGGGGTGCGAGGAAATGTAAAAATGCGTGAAAGCAATTTTTGTAAACCGTGTGGCCTTCCGGAGACGACAGGAAATGGCTATGCAACAAGCAACGGACAAAACAGTGGAGCGCGCGTGCAATGGCACTGTGACCCTCTTTTCGAGCTCGTCGGTAATCGAGAAGCATTTTGTCTCAAAATTGGCGAGTGGTCTGCTCCGAAACCTACCTGTGTCGGTAAGCGTAGATATATTTACGCATATTGCAACGAGATATTCAACTGCTTACACGTTTTATTGCTCAGCGTAGGTGCCAAATTGGTTAAGAAACAAGTCAAGGACTTTTTGCCTGAGAATGTGTTTTATTTCTTCATTATTTTTTAAGCGTTAAGCTAGCAGTAGATACTTCAGTATATCGACCTACTTTTGCCATAATGCAAGTTAAACGATATATATACAGATATATAATCTAGTATGCCTTCTACAGGAAAATATTGTCCTGTGGGACAGATCGGAAACGGGCGAACAACTCCACCCGTTGGGCTTGTGGAAGTAGGTGAAATCGTTCGCTTTGAATGCAACGACGGTCTCTTTCTTCAAGGACCAGCTGTTGCCGTATGCGAGTCCACGACTCGACTAAACATAAGTGCTAATCCGTCGTGTAACAACAACCGATCCAAACCTTCGTTTTTTCCTCGAAGGTGCGTCACCGACGACGTGGAAATCCTAAAGCGAAATCTCCGCGTGGTGCGAACCTCCAATGAGAGCAGCACAGAAGAAAGCTTCCAATGTCCAGCCGGCTTCCGTTTAGAGGTAGATTCGTTCATATAAATAAAATGGACAGAAAAAATTTGGTCTATTACGTCATGACCACTAACTACGAAGGAGTAAAATGCGTCAGATTTTAGTTTGATAATAAACAAAATTTCTTGTGAGTATCATCGTCTCAATACGAGTTTTTTTCATTCTTTTGCTCTACCAGGGAGCCCCAACGCGCTTCTGTTTATCAGGCGAATGGAGTGCGCCATTAGCGTTTTGCCACCCCGTCGTCTGCCCTCCGCTGCAGGCAGCCATGCCAACGTCGGTTATATATTCGGATGGGACTTCGGTTGGATCTTTTGCCAATTTCCGCTGCACTTTTGGTTATCGACCTCGCCCCGAAGCGCCGAAAGCACTCATTTGCAACATAAAAGGCGACTGGCAGCCGTCGTTTCGACTTGAAGAGGCCTGCGAACCGATTGAATGCGATCCTCTACCACCAATCCAGCATGCCCTGGTTAGCTTTGTTCTTTGAATGTAATATGCAGCAGGCGCGCGCTGCAAAGGCGTTCGAATAAACGCCACTATATATTTTTTTAGAGCTGACCATCAGCTAACATTTAACGTCCACTGCAACAGTTTTTGCATTTCTTCTTAAGACAGTCGTCGTATAAATGTAAATCTGCACTGGCGGAGATCGAACCCGTGCACCTACGTGCCTCCTCCGGTCGCAAGTCGTATATGAATGCACCAAGCCACCGAGCCCGAAACGCCACAATCTGCTTATAGTTAATTGTCCTAGTCATAAAGTTCCGCAAATTTACGACAATCGGGCTACGAGACTTCTCGCTGTGGTGATTGATCAAGTGTTAACGAAAATGTCACTGGTTATCTGCTTTCCATACATTTGCAGCTCAACCGCAGTGTTTCGCATTATGTGGGCTCAGTGGTGGAAATCAAGTGTGCGCGAGGTTTCTCAATGGCATCGTCGTTAGATGCGCGGTTGATTTGCCTTCAAAGTGGAGCTTGGTCTCAAACACCTTCTGACGTCTGCGTAGTAAAGCAGTGCAGCTTTTTACACTTACCTCAGGTTAGCAAATCACTGAAGTGAAAGCCTAACAGACACATTTATACGACTGTCTCTACAAAATGCCTATTTCAGTTCATGCTCTTCTTGATGCTCTTATCGCTCAATATTAAGGAATGTCTGTGTATTTGCAGACGTTTAGAAAAGTGTCACTTATTGTGAAAGATGTTTTAAAATGTAAAAGGTGGCACGTCTAGTGAGCTCAGTGATTACTGAATAGTCAAAAGCTCCAATTCATTATCCATTCAGGTCGACGGTAGCTCCGTGTGGCTTCACAACGCTTCGACGATATTCGGATCAGTGGCCGAGATTTCGTGCGCTCGTGGGTTCCGCAGCACGAGCGGCCTAACGCGCATGCTTTATAAATGTCAGGATCATGGTTGGCAGCGTACGGACGTTACAGTTCACACGCAGGCAAGGCTGCTTGAATGCAAATCGATTCGTTGCCCGCATCCAAGACATCCTCCAAATGGACGAGCACATTTCGTCGATCGTGGAGTGGGAGCAACCATCGAGTTTTCTTGCAGGCTGGGATATACTCTCAGTGAGACGGCATCACAGGTAACTCACCCTTTGTTGGTTTCTGTCACACAGATGGTATCCAGAATCGAACATTCACACGTTCATTTTCCAGGATTGTAAGAATTGCGATGTACAGAAGCATAGCTATCAGAAGTAGTAGCAGTTGCTCAGTGGCGAATTAACGGCACTAGTAGAAAGATATCACTAGTTTACAAATCTTCAAGGAAGATGAATGTCGTGTAAATATTTTGCTTAGTTTTTTATAAAACGTAGATTAGCTTATGTTAAAGGTAATGCTTTTTGGCTGCCTTTTGATTTTCGTTCATCTGCTGTTAGGAAATCGTTTGCCAGGAGGATGGGCTCTGGTCTGTTGGAATTGCTCAACTAGCAACGTTGTGCGTTCGCAACCGACCCTGTTCCCAGCTCGCTGTCCCTCTCAATGGCTATATGAATATAACAGCCAGTCAAGCAAACTTCTCCTGTGATAAAGGATTTCAACTAGTCGGTTCGGGTATTTTGCGTTGCGTAAGTGGTCAATGGTAAGTGTGACTGTCATAAATGCTGCCTCTGAATAAAACTCTCTCTCTCTCCATTTTTTCTAGAAAAACTAATCGCATAGCTATCAGGCTCAATCTAGACGCTAATTAATCGAGAATTGACTTGCAGATGATACATGGCCCTTCCCGAACTCTACCTAAGCAACATTTCCAACCTAGCAGTTTAATTGAATAAAAAAATATTGATTGTATACAGGTCGGACGTTGCTCCCGAGTGTCAACCGCAGCATTGCCCCACAGAATCGGAGGGTGGTCTCGTTGTAGAGCACGGAATCTTCGTACCAACCCGGGGGTCCATCGGGGACCGTGTTCCGGTATCCTGCAAGTTGGGCCATGAGCTGCGCGGCGATGCTGAGTGGCATTGTCTAGAGAATGCGACATGGTCAGGATCGAGTGCCTGTGTGCCCGTCACGTGCGCCCCTCCTGAAGATAGCTTTGCAACAGCATCTTACAAGGACTACAGGTGTGTACCTAAATCCTCCTACATTAAACAAAAATTCATTCAAAAAGGTTTGAGTTTTCCGTTATTGTTCAGCCGACGTTGTATCATATATCAGGGAGCCTGCGGCTCAGCAACTTCAATTTCAGGTTGTTCACCTGTATTTGAGGCTAGACGTTTTTGAGTTCTGAAGAAGCATGCGTTTTTTTTTTGTTTTAACGAAGTTTTTAAAGAAAAGCGCTTTTATTCTCTAGCAGTATTAGGAACTAAATTAGAACTATTTTATCGAGAAAATAGTATTACTATCGGCCGTCACGGTAATTCTATTTTTAATCTTCAGATATGGGAGTTCTATTAACTACTCATGTAACCACGGTCATGTGCTGGTAGGCAGCCGTGTTCGCGTGTGCCTTGCTTCAGGACAATGGTCCTCACCTGTGCCGAGTTGTCGTCTTGTGTCCTGCCCGCCACTGCCAGACGATCCTTCCCTAACGATAAAATACGACCCTTATAATTCAACACTATTTGGCAAGTGCGCATAGGTAAAGACATGTTATCAGTTATTACCATTAATTAGAAAATGTGTGTTTTCAAGCGGGAACAGTTCGTTACATATTGTCACGGTATGTCCGCTCGCGGTTTTGGACAAATCCAAAATGGAACTGATTTGGTAACAACAGGGAGGCAACGAATATATTTAATACGTGACTCGTAATACGTTTTTAAGCTCGTACTTTTCTCAATATTTGGACTTTTAGATTTGGGACATAGACATGGAAAGGTTTTGAATTCTCACAGATGGTTGAGTTAACAGCTTTAACGTTTGCGAAGCTAAAGAAAACGAACTGTTAATTTATTTAGGAACCCGGGTGGCTGTTTCGTGTGCGTCACCCTCCAATTTTTTGGCGGGAGCATCTATGTTGTTTTGCGGCGAACAAGGTACCTGGAAACCTCTACTGCCGTCTTGTCTTCCAACGTCGAAGAGTTACTGTCCCCCTTCAGGACCGTCAGCTAACGGCCGAATGGATAACATAGGCAATATTTACAGGTATTAATAGTAAAGCACCACGGATATTATTATATTAGAATCAGCGGCATCAATGGTTATGCGGAAACGCCCACTTACCAGTGTTATTCGCTGTACCATGCATTGTATTGGTATAAACCAACCTGTCGAATACACCCTGCATCGTAATGTAATTTTACAATTCCACCAAAGCCTACAATTTTCATGGTGCTTACAAAGATCGAGTCATCCGGGAATCAAAGTTGAGAATAACTACGATTTTTATTCTATTTTTGGTTTATATAATTTATTCTGTTTCTCTACAGATTTAAGTGCGAACACGGCTACCGGTTGGTGGGCAGTTCGGAGGTGAACTGCAGCTTAGAGGCCGAGCCAGTAGAATTCCGTCCTCCGAAATGTACAAAACTAACCGCTTGTCCTATGGTACGTAAGACTATATGAGACGAGGTCTGAACAGCTTTCAAGCAACTGTCATTTTTTTTTACAAACATTACAACTACTATCAAAATATGCTGAAGATAAATGGGCTGGAGTTTATTTGCCCAATCGTTCAGCTTTTGATATTAGGAGGTGAAGCAGTATATTTTAATTCAAGTCGAATTCATTTTTTTAGCTAAAGGGTACCATGATGCAAATTGTTTGGACCGTCATATTGTAACTGCGTATCTAAATGCAATTCGATGTTTATTTTTTAATAATTAGAAGACATACAATTTCATCGCAGGCCGACATTAATCTAAAGATGCCCAGTAGCGGTTGAGAGAAAAAATACACCAACACCCTCTATGAAATCAACGCCGTAGGCCCGAGATTACAAATTCATCGTAATTTCAAGTGGTGAGAAGAGCTACCTCAGCGCCATTATCCGAATGTTAGTCAAAGCTTCATTTCCTGTATCATAGGCACTAATTTTTTTCGAATTTATGATTTAATTAACAGCAAACTCTTGCCGTTCTAGGCCCGTTTTATCGTAACACGCTTCACATTTTAGGAATCGTTTTCGGGAACTAAATGTACTCTAAATGTGAAACATCATTTTAAAAATTCCGCTGGCTATTATAAAACATAGCCTTCTGTTCTTTTATTGTACGTTGCAATGAAAACACGCGCGCGCTCAGAGCTATATTTTGACAATATTTATTTAAAACTGGTATAATTGGATAAAACTGAGAAGTGATGTTTCAATATTATATATGCCCTGCAGGCCATTTAAGGCGTTTTTACAGTACTTGCATGCGCGACGTATGTATGCCTTTCCTCAAACATACCTATATTATGATCATGGCTAAGTGACGTAATTTTACCCTTTGTTCTAGTTAATTGTTTTCAAATTTCAATCAAACAAATGATTTGCACATGTGATATAGTGTTTAGTTTTACACATATGAGTTGAAAGGAGTCTATAAACAGTTTTTTGCAATAAAGCTATAAAAATAATAATAATAATATAGTACTAAGAACAATAATAATAATCTTAAAAAATTAAACATTGATTGCTTTTGTATAGTTTTCGACATGCATTACATAACACACTTCTCAGTTTCAACTTGTTGTGCATCCTATTTTCAGTACGGAAGTTTCGTACAAAGTGGCGTACTTCCTCCATCTTTAAATTCTCATAGACTGGGGAGTTTCTTTTAGTCATCTTTCTTTAGCATTTGCTCGCTCACAATACGTCGGTTTGTCAGGCACAATTTTCTTTCTCCTTACATGCATACAAGCGTCAACTAGCTAGTACCTTCAGATACTTTAATGTTCGTTCTATTCTATATGGGCGGTAAATTCGAAACTGTCCCGTCAGATTATTAACTCCTTAATTCAGGGTTAAGATAAAAAGAGATAAAAGATTTCCTTCTACACAACGATAATACAAGCCTTTGTCCTGTATTAGCGCGATGGTTCACACACATCCCTACAAACTCCCGAGATATTCACAGAGTACGACGACTAAACCATCCCTGTTTACGAAAAGTGAACTTACTTGCTTCGTTTCTCCTGTTGTACGCCAAACCAATCGATCATCAGAGCAGGCCTGGCATAATTTTGCCTTTTAAGTCTGAATTTTTCTACTACCCGCCTTGGTTTCGGTAGTGAGGACTGTTTGCTTTACCCATTGTGGGTAGACCATATCTATAGGCATGTTTATGCATGAATGCGTGGAGTAATCCAACACTTAAACAATGGCTCACGCTGCCACAATTACACCCTTTCCGTGTGAACCATCTGATCTTACATATGCGCAAGCATCAACTTACACAGAGCAAACGCATCATTTCTAATAACTTGCGCACCACACACACACACACATTTATATCATTGTGTATCAGGAAATTTACTTATTTCATCTTCACACTGCACTCTCATCATATTACAATCAGTAACTTGGCCTAAGCGCTTGAGTTGTTTTCTGCCATCCGTCACTCATTTAACTTAATTCAATTAAGTGACAGCACCTGATGAGTGTATACATCGCGTGACACAGACTAATGAACTTGTACCCTCGTCAAGATAAGACTCAGGTTAACTCGATCCCATTGATGACAGCAGTACATCTAGCAATCAAACTCATTTGCACGCAGTTTGTAGGGGATAATACTGTGGCAAAATAAATTTTCCCAGATGACGTCGAATCGTAACAACAACGGTGATACTATAATAAAAACCACTTCCATGATGAGTGCAAATGGTTAGCGGACAAATTAATTAGAACATTATTAGCTGTCCTTTTACTGCAATCATCAGTGGGCTTCGAACTTCGAAAACTTTCTTTTTCCACCTGCTCATCTTTCATAGATCATGAACGGTGATGGACTCTGAGAAAAACCCATCTTAAATGGGAAGAAGATAGAAATGAACTTGTTCATGCATCCCTTTTGCAGTATTTGGAAGCATGATGATGATCAACCATCCTTAGTGATTATAGACAGTATGGTACGGTTGAGTATACAATTGATTGTTGTCTGTTGGATATGTGTTGATTATATGCATTGCAGTGCCTCATACAATGGTAGACATATAATTAACGTTATTCAACGGCACTAGCAGCTTGTGACAGCTGTTACAGCGCGCAAGTTAATTCTACATGAGTAATAATAATCGGTCCACTTGTTATATCTATATATATATATATATATA
>MNPL01009208.1:8909-24199 GCA_002081605.1 Tropilaelaps mercedesae | reverse complement strand
TATATATATATATATATATATATATATACGAGAGAGAGATGCTTCGGCATCGCAACATATAACAATGTTGCGATACTTGTTAAATTAAAAAAAGGGTTTTCATGGTAACGAGCGCCTTACTAGAATATCGGAATTTATCCCTAAACAGCATCGTAATGGAGAGTGTGCAAGAAGGTATTTAGAAAATAAACGCGAGCATTTTGCGCAGTTCGCAAACGTTAAAATAGTTCGCTTGCAGATTTCCTCGAATAGCTGCTTCATGTCAAACTTCGTGACATTCAAGTACACCGACTTCAAATACGCGCTCTAGACGGTTATGCTCTCCTTTGACTTCACATTGAGGAACAAAAATCGAGGTCTTTGCGATGAGGGGCGACTCTCATAGTTTTGTGTAGCGTATTTTCCACGACACTTCGCAGTGTGCATCCCGCTGAAAGGTATCTGATACGGGGGCGGTGGCAGAGCAGTTTTTGCGACCTCCTCTGAGTACGCCGAATGCAAGCGTAGCGTAAATTTATCGCCATCCCAAAGTAGCCTAAGGTTCGGCCCCATAATGTTCCATCAGGTGCAGGACTCAGTCTTCTAATACCTTTGCTTGGGGCTTTCAATCTATATATATATATATATATATATACATTCCCACTTTCCTGTGCAAGTCCTTCGATGACGCATAGGGTATAGAATTCGTATCGAGATATCCCCTTCATTCCAATGCTATTCGTTATCGAGTGAGACTCGCCATTGGCCCACGTAGACGCTTCCGTACGTGGCTAGGAAATAAGCGTCTACGCAAACTCTTCGCCTACGGCGGGAACCCTGTATGGCTGTAATAGAAGATCATTTCCGTATACAATCCTGATCTCGCCCCAGGGGCCGCGCCCTCACCGGGCAACAACATTCGTACAACGAGAACAAGTCGATATCTTGGCCAGCGGAGAAATTTGCTGACACGGCCGTGCCGCCTGCAACACGGGGAACGGAACGATTTCCCCATGACGACCTGGAGTAAATAAGGCAAGGAAAATGGGCGCAAAGCAACGTCGATACACTACGGTATGAAATATTTTACACGATAAGCCCCGAGAAAGGAGGCGCAGCCCAGAGCGGACGAAGACCGCAGGACATCGGCAAGGAGAGTGTCGTCCCATTAATTACCAGTATCTTGTACGCGGCCATGCGGAAGCCGTCACGCAACGAGCATCTGTCTTCGCCTTCCCCTTTTCCTCTTTTGCAGGTATAGGCCTTGTCATCGACTAGAAGACAGCGCCCTACAGCTGGGACCGAACCTGAGGGAGCGCCGATGCGGTAATCGTACGTCTAACAGAAGTGGATATCAAAGGTATAGATAGGTCCGGAGACATTTTTCGTGGGACAGATGTCGCCAGACCATCTCTGAACTCAGGCGACATTAGCTGAGTCCCTCAATAGCTGAAAAACGGACGTACTAAAAAACTAAAAAAGCTAAAAAACACGGTAAAATGTGTTGAAAATGTACTATACTACACACGTATGTGAAAACACACAATAACAATATGCCATACACACGCGTAGCCATATATAGCGCATAAAAAACAGTCGGAAGTACGCGAAAATCGCGACAACAACGTAAATAAAGTCACTTCGCTAGGCGATTCGGGGATACAATCTTCCATGTGTAGCTCCTACCCAGACTTACGTAAAAAACTTACAAAGGTTATTAATATCCATCATTTTCCTGCCAAAGTCTTTGTGTTATAAAGCTAACCGCGTCTTACAATGGGTGGCACATTTTTAGGCTCCCCCGGGTACCTTAGGCCTTAAGTCCTAGTCGTCCTCTAGCGACACACGCCTTTAGAAACAACACGCCACCTCTAATTAGCGAGGTCCTAGACATATATGCAGGTCTTCCAGGGAACGAGTCCCACTCAGCGCTTGGGCTCTTTGTTCATGAACTATGAGAGCTATGAGAACAATGCCTTAAATTCGACTTACACTGAATACCTACTGAAGTACACGAAAATATTTAGCTTGCTCAGACCTCCAAGGGACTGGACAAGCGGAATGTTTATGAGGCGAACACTCGATTTATCGATCTGAAAAAAGTGACGTTCTTGATTTGGATCGGTGTCATAGAGACAGGCATTTCCTGTGTGTCCTGTTCAGCCTTTGGCCACACTTCTGCAGCGTTTTCTGCATGTCTTCTTTCTCTAATCGACGCCTATCGTGGTTGGCTCCGAACTTCTCTACTTATGCTACGTGGTTTTACTTGAAATTGATGACTGATTCATCCCCACTACCCCATTATAATCACCCCCTTAAGCTTATACCCGCGCTTCCTTGGCATTTACTTTTGATTTGTTTGCTTGATCGTGCGGATTCCGTAGCCAGATAGTCGGACGCACCTGCACTGGACAAACTGTTCTCCTGAAACGTGTGCAAAAGGTCTTACCGTCGAGGTCAAAACGAGGACCTCTACCACCAAACTGTAAGCGTTGGAAGAAAAAGACCTTGAGGAGGACCTTTCATTGATGGCAAACCGACGAACGTGTGCCGGTGCTGGCTTTGGTAAACTCGACCGGTTCAGCCTAAGCCATCAAAACATCAACAACAAAAAGCTCAACATAAAACCACGAGAACGTCAGCTTAACTTCTACTCAGTCACTGCCAAGTTGGCCGTGGCACTGTCCGATGCCGAGAGGCGGACACATCCTCTAGGACCGTCTAGTCGTTTGCGACCAACTCCTGACAGGCCTCCTCCTCGTCCTCCTCTGTACTGTTTTGCATGTTGACGTCAAACAAACAACAACAAAAACATCGCAATGGGGCGCTGGAGCTGTAGCCCAACTGCAATATTGTCAAAGCTGATTGTAACGGTTAACCTTCAAGCGACAACGGCCGACAGCATCGGCCGGAAAAGCACGTCGACACCGTCGAGCAAGGGCAAACGATCCACTCCTGTGTGTCCTGACTAGTCCGTCTCCTTGAGTTACGGTAAGGTCGTCTCAGCGCCAGCAGACCTCTCGAGGCCATCCGAAACGTCTACGGAGGATGAGTCGTGTGAAAATAGGGCCAGGACACCGAGAGACCAAAGGCGTACGCGCGCCAATCATACGAAGTAGCTTTTGCGACCGTCGGCCGTCCGGTCTAAGCTTCACGACACGACTTCGGATGAACTTACGGACGGTGGAAACATCCTGGGACTTGGGCCACGAAGAGGACTCACGAAGGGGATCGTATCGCGATAGACGCGAACAATGTCAGCCACTCCAGTTAGCAGTGAGAGTCTATGAGAAAAAGAGGACTAGGCACGGCATGCGTCTAACCGGCTCAATTTGTCCACTGGCCTGGCTGGGCCTGTCTAAGAGATTTGGTCCTGTCGACCAATAAGGACTAGCAGAGTTCCACACGCCGAGCGCGAACAAGAACGAACACACGACGAGCCGAGGCGAGTGTTGTTCCTTTGTTCGGCACAACGACGACGACGTGTCCGGCGTCGCGCGAGCCCGCCGCCTAGCTCGGCCTGCTCCAGAACGGTCGCCAGCCCCGGGATGAAGGATTGAGGCGCCGTTGTGCCGCGCCTGCCTAATAGCCTGCTCACCAGGCCCCGATTCGGGTTCCTTTTTAGATCTGAGAGATTGCGCTCGCTTGGCTGTAGTCGCTTTCTGTCCCTGAAAAGCCGGGCTAGGGAATAGAAGCCAGCCGAGCCTGTAGCTTCTTCGGTCTCCTTCATCAAAAGATCCCCCCCATTACGACACTCCAGGACGGCCACAACCGACGCCTCGGACATGGGCGGTCGCTGTTCGGAATCACAAAGCTCGAAAGGCGCCAAATATCGGCGCCAGTATCCGGCAAATGGCCATTCTTCATGTGTCCTTGTTGTGGGTCTGGATCGTGGCACCTCCAGCGACTACAAAAAGGGTTTCAATGCTGTGGACCGTTACCCCCGTACGACGCCGAGGGTGGCTGCATATCGCCATGAAGCTATATCTCCATTAACTACATTTCAACATGCGCCCGCCCCATAATCCGCTCCACCATCTTAAGTGTCGAGGGACAAAAGCAAACCGACCCTGGTTCTGGTGGTTTAAATTTCGCGGCGCTTACATATCGACTATGTTCGAGTGTACTCCGCTTCGGAGACGCCAGCCGCCGGAGGGGGCCGTATGGAGTAAATCGACCGTTCGTAAATAATGCGAGGAAATTACATTTTTCGGGGGGTCGAGGGGTGCGAGCATCGGTGGATACATACGGGGATACGACACCCGGCCACGGTTCTCACTCGGGCGCATATTAGAATTGCAACTGCCGTAGCACAAGAAAAAGGACAACATGCGAGGTGCATACGGCCATGTTTGGCTGAAATGGTTGGAATGGTGTTCATTATAGCGTCGTGTAAGGAAACGAGTTACGATAAGGCGGAAAAAAACGGAATAAACACGTTTGTAGGGATAAACAGCATTTGTACACTCAATTGACTAGAACAATTCTCTCTCTCTCTCCCTCTTATACCCTTCACACGATGTCGGTTATATACGAGAGTCGTCAAAAAGTCACTTTCGTGGGGACAGCTACACGGAAAACTATTTTTGAACAGGCAGTCTTCGAAGAATCAGTTTTGCCCCCATTCCAGGGGCAATTGCCGGCACGATTGGGAATTCACTCAATGGAAAAACGTTACCGGTCCGCGCTTCGTTCGGTCAGTCTACAGCGTGGCAGTCGTTGTTCGAACCGGCAATAAAAAAAAAAAAAAGCCTTCGGAATGGAGCACCGGCGACTAAAAATGAATTCTAGAGGGGTGATTTTTTACCCTAGCCGAACCCCAGGCGGAACCGGTGCGTCTACACAGACTGTGCGATGTCACCAGACGGTTCACGAGCGATGTATGGCCATTATCGTCACAGCTCGTTCACAGCTTTCATGCGCGCTCGGATGTTTAAAACAATGCATCCATAGTTCTCTGAGCATGTCCTAAGCGGGGCCTGCCATAGACGAGGACGACGGGGGGTAGTGGGGTTGTCATTTATCTCGCTAGCTGATCCGGCCGCGCAGCAGGTGACCGCTTTTTTTCACGCGCATACGAGCACATAATTGACAGCTCACGTGAAGTTACTTCTTGTTTTGACAAATGCGCATTTGTCCGCCGGCGTCTTGTCGTCCTAGCGTAGTACCACCTAATGAATCCGGGGAGCTCGTAGGTACTGAAGATGATACCTCGGCCAGCAGAAGCTTCAAAACTATGGTAAGAACAAGGCTATCGACTGGGGCATACGACGCACGTATATGACTACTCGCTTGAATTATTAATAGGATCTGTGTCGTTGTGTGTATGGCTGTGCGTATATAAGTGTGTGTGTGTGTGTGTGTGTGTGTGTGTGTGTGTGCTTGCTAGGAGCTATACTCCTTATGTTCCCCTGCCAATAAGCTCGACAAGGACAGCACACAATTATTCTTATTCCATAAAAACTCTCCTATGTTCTGCCTTCGCAGCATCCCGTTCTACCCGAGCTATTCGACTTTGCCCATCAGCAAGGCCCCTGCAGCGTCGCGTAACGAAACCCATAACAGAATCACTTCTGGCGTGCCTTTTTTCTCCGAAACAGATGACCTCTTTTCTCTTCGTCTTCGTCAGCTCGTGCATGAACTTCCTTCCTCCTACGCCGAAGGCGTGTCCAGTCACGTTGCATGGACCAGGCCGACGGAAACACCGAGTAGACAAATCTGAGCCTGATTTACTCTCGAGTTTCACCCGACTCGTTCACCCATTAACACGTTCGTGCCCGCGCAGGGCAGTTGTTCCTTCGACTCGGTCTCCTACTAGCTTGTTGTTACAAGCTCGTAGACTGCAAATCGCCTCCGGGTCACGCGCTGTTCATTGGCACGTATACACGAGCGTACATGAAGGTCGTACTGGAGGTTTGCACGAACCGTCTCTTAATCGGGCGAACGCTGCTGTGCTGTCAACGGAAGGCAGGCAGGCACGCTGAAGGCACAATTTTGGCGCCTGGTGTCTGGAACGGATCTCTTCTAGGCACTTCTACGGCGTCGGATCATGCGTCAATAACCTCTTCGCCTCCGCAAGGTTGAGCAACGACAGGAGAGAAAGCGCCGAACCTCTATTTGCGCAGGATGATTTCGCGCTCAGACGTGCCTCATTGGACCGGATGTGGAATTCGTGCCAATGCTCGCCCGACTCTGACCAGAGATTGCGTCTAATTTAGTCCTCCTGAACATTGACACAGCGCTCGAACCGTCACTCATCTGGTTTTGACACATCCGTGACACACACGCTACGACCAGGGCTGACCGAATTGCGCAGACGTTGTCGGCGAACGGCTTCCGAAATCTCAACCTCGGCCTCGTCCGCCATTTCTCTCCCATCGGCTTTTGTCACCGTCGACAGCGCCAAGCAGAGAAGCTTCAAACCCCGGCCCCGCATTGAGCGAACCTTCTATGCCAGGCGAAGTGCGAAGGACGCAACCAACTCTCCCTCAGTGAATCTCTGGTTTGATAGGATACTCATTTTGTTATTTCCTACCCGAAACCCACCCCCACTCTCATTTTTACGCGCCACCCTTCAGCTATCCTCCGGCTCATCCGATTCTCTTCCATCAGCCTCCTTTCCAGGCTGTGCGCACACAATAAATTTCATCGTGCCTTAGCCGAACTGCCCGAAAGCCACGCCGAACTAGACGAATAGGGCGAAGGTATCCGAGAGAAAGTTACACGTAACCCCAGCACCGAAACTAGAGGCCGCCCGCTTGGAAGGCGATTCAGGCTAAGCTCACCGCCTTCGCGGCGCACAAGACGTCTTGCGCGCAAACCGCTCCGTTGAAGCAGCGCAAGCGGCGACACTAGTTCTTGACGTTCACATTCCGTAGGAAAGCGGCCGCTATTCCGGGGAATTGTTTCCGTAGGTGTTTTCTCCTTTCGTCGTCGTCGTCGTTGTGGCTGTTGCCGCTTGGCCCATAGTTAACGTTCGGCCATTTCGGCCTTCCACGCACAGCGAGTTAACGCGCTGTACACCCCGTGCGACCATTTTCGCAAAAAAGACCGCGCCACAACCGAGTGGCCGTAAGATCAGAGCAGAGTGGAGCGACGCGTTAGGCGAGTTAGAGCACGGAGCTCAGTGGCCTCCGTTTTCTTTGCCGGTTCATTTGCCTCCCGAGAAGTTGTCCAGCGCAGACTCACCGTTCCCTCCTGATCTTAGCGGTTTGACGCTGTTTCCGCCTCGCCGAAGTCGTCATCATCGAATTCACACGTAGGAGAATAACGTCAGAGAGACACGCGCACTCACGAACAGACGCCAAAGCTCGGTTGACCAGTCGATGGGGGGGAAGACACTCGTGTCCGGAAGCGACAACCCCCGAAGGGAGTGGGCTCAAGGATTATGGGTGTTCCGCGTGCTCCCCCGTATGAGAGAGTCATCTGAGCATTGCTCACTGACGCTTAGTCGCCAGCTACAGCGACTCATTCGTGTATCGCGTGAGGCCGCCTTGCAAAGAGAGGTCGCGTCGCCGTAGAACGGTCGCACGACGGAAAGGCGGATCACACTCTCAGCCAACGAACAAAGAATTTCCAAAAAGCGTGAAGCGCCTTCCCCGATCCAGATCCCGATTGACGTTGCACAGTCTCTGCTCTCTCACCGCGTTCGTCAGGATACGGATCTTCGTCTCGTTTTGCAAAGGACATTTATATACATATATAAATGTTCTTGTCGACGCACACTCCACAGACGAACGTTTAGCTTAACCGGATCCTGAGTAGCGTTTCCACTGAGCGCGCGTATCTCACGTCCCCACACGTTTCTGCATGAGTTGTTTGACAAACAACATCGCAGACCCTCTGAACCATGCAAGTGGTTGGCGTCGTAGCACCTCGTCGTTTTCGTTTACCTCAGCGTCAAAGTAGTAGATCAAGCGAGCAAACAACCAAAGAGAATGCCTAACAACAACCGTTCCTAGCGACATCCCCTTTAGGCGTAGAATAAATTAAATAAACTACAAGGCACGTTCCTGTGATTCTCCGAATTGACCTAGAGATCGGCGCTATGTTGAGACCTCGCTTGTTTTTGTTCTCTTTCTCTCCGTCTCTCTCTCTCCCTTTATATATATATATATATATATGTCGATGTGTGTGTGTGTGTGTGTGTATATATCCGTCACTCGTTCTATAGATCTATCTCTGAGGACTTCTGAATGGAATTGCCCCTCTCTAATGACCGGCCATGAGAGAGCGTCTGCATTCGTAGACGGCCCCTTTGGAAGAGTTGAGTCTCATCTAGAGCAAATCAGCGTGGTTTTGTGTTGAAGCGGTTTCAATGGACCATGGCGCGGTAACACGATCAGAGCCCGTTAATGCTCTCTGCATATGAAGCTTCACTTTGTTCCGGTCCCGTCAGCTTCTGTGTGCCGTGCCCACCCACCCAGCCTCCAGTGCTACTGGCCTAGATGATACTATAATTTAAACGTACTTTATAAATAGTCGCCTAGACATCATCCTTAGGGAGGCGGTTCTGCAAAAATACAAGGTACTCAGATACACACACACACACACACACACACACATAAAGATCGCACTCGCGCACGGATAACTGCCGGCGAGAGGCAGAGGTGATGGGAACGCACCAAAAATAACGACGACTACGGTGACAGCGCGAAAGTCACTGAGAAGACCCTGCCAGGCGGTCGCTGTCGCAAGAGCGACAACCGAGCGTTCGTCGTCTCGTAGGACACCAGCAGAGTACAAAAGCTGACAACATCACCAACGAACACCACTGGTCCCTTGCGTCTTCGTGTCTGTATACGATTTGTTTATGTAAATTATCTACTCTAATTATGTGTATATATTTATGCCATTTAGGGCCCCTGTTACACGAACTGGCATCACCATGCGATGTCTATGTAATGCGTCGCCGCGCCGAGAGGAGAGCCGAGACTAACAGGTGGTTAGGGCCGCTCTGAGGCGGCTGAGGACGACAAATACTCTGGAACAAATGGAACACTGCTCAGTTTCCTGCCGTATTCAGACTCGGGTGAGCTCGTTGGCATGGCGTCACGACGGACCCCGAGTGCCGCCGCCGCCAAATGAGCAAGCAAAGTCCTCAAGCGACGTCCTCTTCGATGACGAGAAGCTGGCGAGAGGAAACGGCTCGACGAGGTGCTTCAAACCATCACGTTTTCCCTCTCTGTGTGATCGGGGTTTCTCTGACGCTCTGCGCAGTTGTCTCGCACTGTCTCGTGCCGCTGTCGACGGCAACGATCAGAGCGTCGACGAGCAACGATCAGAGCGTCGACGAGCAACGATCAGATATCGGTAGATGTTCATTGAGGGAACAGGCGAACGTCTGAGACGACAGAGACGGCCAGAGATGATGTACGCCACACGACTCCGGCTTTTCTCGGATCCGGCGAAGGTGTCGACGTCGCAGATCGTTGTTCGTACACCGTTCAGAATCTCTGACCTATCAGATCAGCGGCGGCGTTCTCTGGCTCGCAGCCTTCCGACCATTCTAGCCAGAACGTGGATGGCTAGCGCACCCCCAATCGCCATCGTGGGGCCCTGCTGCCCGCAGTCGAAGCAGCATTGCCCAAGTGAAGACTCGCTCTTCTCTGCTGTGCGAAGTCGCGTTTGCGAATAGTTGTACGCTAACTTGACTTCGTTTAGCACTTCACAGCATCTTCGAAATGCTCGGCCGGTTCGCACGGCGCGGGCGGCTCAGCACCGATCTGGCCGATCTGGACGAGTTGAAATGCGTCCGAGGTAAAGATAATCACTGGGATAATCCATAGCCCCCGCGTGGTGGCGAGGCGCGCGAGGATACCCCCCGTTCGTCACCGGTAGCCTCAAATGTATTCAAAGGTTTACCCCCCTCGTAGCCGCTGGTGGTTCCACGTGAACTTGCAAATACTGCTCCCCCCCACTCATCGACGGCGATCGCTCTGACCCGATGCCTTCGTCGGCCCTAGTAATTGCCCCTGCATAAGTAATGCCCTCGGCAGCGGCTAACCGCACGTCGATGTAAACATATAAATCTTCTCTCTTCTCACTCCATTACCTTGATATTTGCCCCCCACCTATCTCTGCCGGTGACTGCGGTGGCTCTGACAGCTACTCAGAAACATGACGCCGACGGAACTTAGCGACGGCGAACGCGTCATGGGGCTTAGCAACTGCATGATCTTCACGCGGACATTTCTGACGCCTTCCGTGGCGAAACGAGGACCGTAGAGACGTGACAACTGTGGGAACGTGTCCTCGTTTTACGTGAACTCAGTGAGTGGGCGCCTCAGTCCTGCTGGCTTCTTTGGTGGCCACCTTCATGAATTCATAGATATACACAAATTATCCATAATTCACCAATAAAACCTAGAGAAGCTAAAGCCTCTATGTCCCGCTCAAACGCAAAAAGCTGGCTTTTCTGCAACGACATTCAACCGATACACACACACACACACACGCACGCAGAGAGATATAGAAACGCGCCACACAAGTAAACACCTCGGCTATTGGTCTCGCCAATCGCTCATCGTCGTACTTGGCGCCATCACCCGCCAGGAACGTCACCTGTGGCCTGATATTCAGGTGCTCACGGCAGGTCCGTCTGAGCACTGACGCACGAGGCCGCCGCGTCGAGGAGACAGCGACCCTTTGCGTTGAACGCTGGCCGCTCGGCGACTTTGCTCGTGTACGCACGTTGAGCGCGACACGAGCACGCGCGGCTGTCGCGCCCGTCGACGCGTCAGCCGGGCTTGGCCCGCGCTTACCACCACCATCACCGATGACAGGGACTTTGTCACTCAGCGCCTCTGATTGAGTCCGACGCGTCAGACCAACAGCCGAATATCTAACTTCAGCTGTGAGCAGGTCGGCCCGCCGGAACCTGTTCAGACCGTTAACGCGAGTTGGGAGTATCGTAAACACCGGAATCCGGCTCCACCGGAAATTGAGGGGGCATTGCGGTCGGATAGAAGCCACCGACTGCACGTCTCGGCGGACGTGCGTTAACGATCTCTTGCGTCGCCCACTTGGAAAAGGAGGAAAAGGGGAACGTTCCTTACCGAAGCGAATCGTGCATTGCTTGGGTTGAGCATGAGGGGGGAAAACGTGTAATGGAAGATGAATGGCTAGAAAGCTCCTTGATTTAGACGATGCTCCAATTTCGCTCCACTTCATACATTTCTTTTGACAAACGCCATATACACACATAAATATGTTCTATCCAAACACATGAAGGGAACGAGTGATCTTCCTGATCTTCATATGCCACGGGGGCTGTCACCGACCCGCGGCGTGCACTTCTCTGGCCTCCTGCTCCTGAGAAGATCTTCTCGGTGGGTCGAACTACGACGTCCGCCGCCCAAGCTGGGGATACGTCTCCACTCCCGAGCAAAGCAGCCACACGGTTGTTCGCCTTTTCAGGCTGAAAATAAAAGGACCATCTGAAGCGGACATTGGATGTGGCCATCAGCCAAACAAATGAAAGGAAACCGGAAAACTGATATCGTCACGAACAGGTCTATTGGGACGCCCTCCCGGGAAATGCGTCGAGGACTGCTTTTTCTCCGAGTTGGCTGGAGAGAACCAGAAGTTTTAGAGCGCAAAACTTCAAGATAACTCTAGACGATGGAGATCGACTTGTTCGGTATAACACTGGACGAGCCCCCACTCCTCGAAGGCGAAGAACCCTCAACCCCCGAACCCCCGAGCCGCAACCCGGTTCGTCCTTGTGTGGTAACAGGCGATTGCGTGATCACTCGCATGTAGTCGATCGATATTTCTGGCCAACAGGCTAGGCCGTCAGAAAGGGCCACGACACCGAGTGTGGACGCGGTTTCGTTTCACTTCTCGAGCATGACCCAATCACGTCCAACCGCGGGGACGGAACGGCAACTTCGACAAACCGAAGGACACAGAGAGAGAGAGAGAGATAGAGAGAGAGAGAGAGAGCTAATAGCAAAGGGCTACAAGTTGAACGAAGCAACCCTCCGGGGCAACAAGTTCCCTAACGCTCCACAAGGCATCCATCCCACTTCTGAATCCAAGCGTTGCCAACGGTCCCGACGCGGAGCACGTAGGCCCTACTACGACCTTGGGACACCCTCGGATACGTCCTCGGATCGAACGTTATCAGCAGTGACATTCAAGTTCGAGGTTAGCTCGTCTTAACAGGTTGTTTTTCCACAGTCATCACCCTACGTCGCCCTTATCGACACACAAACACACAAGACAAACACACAAAAACAATAAACACAAGTCACGTATCTACGGTTATGAGCAACGGTGAGAAGAACAAAGCCAATCTGTGAGACAACAACGTTTGCAGTTAGGCGGCAGAGTGGACAACAAACGTTTGCCGCCAGATGTTGCGCATGGCGTCGTCACGCTCATCACGATCAACCTACCCGAAAATGTCTGACTAAACGTCGACTGCGTTTTGGCAAACTGTTTTCGACGGTTCTGTACGCTCATCTTTGGGGGCACCCCCTCGGAGTTGGGCGACAAATCCTCCATGGCGCGAGCCGCCTTCCGATGAGCGTCCAGCTCGCGTAATCGGCGCGACTCTCGCCGCTCTGATGAGATCCAAGCGCGCGCCGCGCAGCCCCGGCGTCGTTCCCACTCACGATCGCACTTCCTACCCCTAACTAGCTCACTATGTACGTGCACGTATACCTCTTTGTCTCCTTCTTCAACGAGCACCTCGACGCGCACACGCGCTCCGAAGGGACTCACTCACTCACGAGTGCCGCTGTCGACGTGCGCATACGCTAAATGCTCACTATGACGACGCAGAACCGAGCGCGTTTCGAAACACTTCCGCGAGCAACGACGACGACGACGACGAGGAACGATCACGAAGACACACGCACATGCGCCTGGAGACAGGAGGCGACAGGAGGCGACAGGAGATGACACTCGGCCGACGACGCAAGGCGAATCGCCCGATTCGACAGGACGACGTTGAGGGTGTCTGCCCCTAGCGAACTTGGAAACTCGCGCAAACGGCCCCTGGCTGCGCGCGGTTCGGTAGCAAAGCCTGCCGGAGAAGGCCTGCTACGGAGTAGGCCCTCGCTGGCCTGATGCAGGCACATGTGAGGCGCTGCGGGAGAGGGCCTTCGCTAGGGAGAGGGCCTGATCGCGCCAAAACAACGACAACTAGGCCGGATCCCGACATCGAGTAGAGACTTTGCCAGTTGGCCACGCCACGCCAGAGAAATCGCTCTTGGCCTATCTAGGCCTCAGGACCCTCGAGCCGTGGACCGGTCACTGCCGCCAAGAAGAGAAACTCATACGAGAGATAAAAGGCGAGCTTGAGTGCCACGAAACGACTGAGGAAACTCTCAGCTGCGAGCGCTGCGTCGCACCACCGCAGCGTCACCGCCCTCGAGCGACTTCAGATACATGTGGCTGATCAGATCTGAATAAAATGTATCAGAACGCCGTCACTCGAAAAACTCGGGGTCGAAAGAACAGAAACACTTCTCACGGCGTCTTGTGCCACGCGCCGCGCGTACCGAGGCGCATGCGATCGCGCCAGACGTACGCGAAACTCGTCGAGAAATTCACAATTTGAAGATTTAGCCAATTTTTGACGATGGCGACCGCCCCGGAACAGAACTTCGGACAGACTACCGACAGGAATAACACAGATTTCTCGCCTAGAAACGCAGCGAGAGGAAATTAACAAGAACAAGTTAGGAGTTCATGTAACGATGACTCCGCGTGAGGGCGCCTGCTAACCGGAAGCTCAAACCTCAGGGGAGTACTCGGACCGGAAATAAGGCCATTGTGCTACATCACTGGGCGAAATAGACACTAACCATAGGCCTGGCCGTCGTCTGCTCGCCTAATGGCCGGACAAACAAGAGAAAAAAAAAAAACAGAGACGAAGTATGAACTCACAACAACGACAAGTGACCTTGGAGTGTTTTGAGCCTAAAAATGACCCTTTCCCACATTACGGACCTGTCTCTCTCTCTCTCGCTCTCTCTCTCTACATTTTTCGCGCGCCAACAAAAAAATGACACCGGTTGTATCTTCACTTGCAAGGCCAAGGAAAAGTCGAGCCGCTGCGAACTAATTTGCCGAGTTCACTCTAACCTCCTCGGCAAAGTTCGATGGCCGAGCAGAGCTGCGCCCGCGTCTCGGCGTCGTCGTGTGCCCGCACTCGCTAAACGCACGAACCCATTTGACGTTTTCTTCATCCATCGAACAACACCATCGCGGTCTTCACTAGGGAAGCTGCGTCTTCAGCTAGACAGGTCCCTCGTTCCGGCTTAGTCCGCGTCCCAATCGAGGTTGTCTTGTCGACTTGAGCTGGAAGAGGACGCGAATTGCCCCCCCTACTAGGCCTTACGCGCAGCGGCGACGTCGATCGGATCAACCGGGACGGCGTCTGATTGGTTGGCGTCCAAGCACTGACGCTGTGAGTCGACGTCAGAGGACACCTCAACAAACAGGCCGCTGGCCTCCGATGAGATTGAGTCGTCCCGTAACAAAGTCGTTCGGTAATCGGTTTACGTAGGCGTCCCGTTCCTTCGCCCATTGACCGGTATTTATCCGAAAGCTGCTTTGAGGGCCTTGTCAGAAAGGCCCGAAAGGAAGCCAGCAAGTATACGAGGTCGGGCCTAATTCAGGACAAGCCATGCTCACTTGTGTGGCCTGTGGCTACAGCTGAGCTCCGCCGCCGCCGCCGCCATCGTAAACCGGCGTCTATCGGCGTACGACACCGCCTTAGCGGAATCCTTCGGCTACGCGCAGCGGAAGGCCTCGCTGTGTGTGTCGTCAGAGATTGCCAACGAAACTTCAGCACAGATGATGCAGAAGAATGCGGCAGAAGGGGATCGGCTCACGTTACAATCCCGATGGGAAGGTGCTTCTAATTGGGAAGGCCCGAAGGCGGCCTTTTTCGCGGGTCGGACGGAACGACGCTACCGCCGGCCAGGGTTGAGGGGATTTGGTAATCGCAGTAACGAAAGCCCCTGTCGAGGGCTTTATTGGTATAGGGGCAATGGCCGCGTGAGTTCCGCTCTGCCCTAGGCAAATACACTGCCGATGAGGTGCATCGACAGCTTTTTAGGGTAACGGGAATCAATTCGCTGGCTGGCAAACAAAAAAGCACAGGAAACGCACAGGAACGCGCCGACCTATCATCGGCGGTGTTCTTGTACGCGCCGAAAACGACCACCGAGAAGTAGCTAGCACGGAAATAAACGATCGATTAGGGAACTCGCATTGAAACGTTGTTCGACAACAAAACGCGGACTTTTTGCACGTTTCGTTCCATAACTAATCGCTCTCGATCGACGATTCGC
>MNPL01009206.1:2154-16176 GCA_002081605.1 Tropilaelaps mercedesae | reverse complement strand
GACTAAAAGAGAACGTCAACTGCTCCAGGGGTCACAAGACACGGGGGTAGATGTTTAGTCGAGCGGACTAGCAAAGGCGATTGCGTCAACGTCGTCCTTCGGCCGAGCAAGGACAAGCGACACCGAGATGATAGACACGCTCGTCTAAATTTCACAGGATAAACGGTCGGCGCGCGTCGGTCGTTACGCTGATCGAGCTGATTGTCGCTTCAGACGTCTGATTGCCGTCTGAGTGAGGTCCTGTTGAATCCTTCACGAGATATTCCTATTCACACTAACTGAATCACACGCCAACCTGGTGCTACTGCATTTTTTGACGTAATTTCCGAAATTCTCTCTGAGATGGACTTATAAAATGGGTGTGCTTGTTCGAAATAACAAAATGTACTTACACAATGTGCTTCTTCTTACTATTATGAGGAGCTTACACTGAATTTAGTCGTGAATTTAGACCAGCAACTCTTGTTGCTCTTGTTGCTCTCTCTTCTTGGAGCTCGCCTGTGAAGTCTGTGCCGAAGCATGAAAATACAACAGAATTATTGGCACCCGTATGCAGACAGGTATCAGGGTGTTCGCCATGCCCTAGAAAAGTCTGGAACAAAATAAACGATCGTAATTATTTCTAGTTCCGACCTAGTTCACATGCTATCGCCATTATTGGCACAATCCGCAGGCTATTTCGGCCGCCAGCGTCAGCAATTGCCTTTCGTGACCTCATCATCTTGTTCTGACGACACGCTCGTAATAGACCTGTCTTTCTTTTCCGTAATGCCTTCCCCTAATCAGACTCTACGTCTAAATTTCTCTATCTGCCTCGCTTTATATCGTCTGCGCGCAACCTCATCCTGGACATTTCAGGCCATCTCAAGTCCGGGCCCTTTCCAAGGCCTGCGCAGTGCTTTGTGTCGTAAATTCGCTGTAGGGCAGCGCTGCAATATCGCCGCGCTGCTGAGCCCCAGCGGCGCTCGCTGACGGACGTCGTCAACTTGATGGAAAGCAACGCGTCCTGGAGAAAGGCCCTTCTTCCTGAATCACTCATCAGGTTTTCAGGGCCACTACAAGGCTTTAGCAGACTCTCTCGCCTGCGCTGCTCTGAAGCTGCGGCTGCTGCTGCACTGGCAACGAACCTCGCTTGGCTTCGGCCGAGCTCGGCGGGCCCTGGCAATACTCCTCAGCCATGCTGCTGCCGTCAGCATCACCCCCCGTTTTTATTATAGGGCATTATCAAGTGAAGCTGCTGCTGCCCTCATTCTCAACTATCGTTCGGCTTCGCTGAGCGCTTCGGCCTTCAGCTCCGAGCACTACTCTTACGCAGAAACGGCGAGCCAGCGGCAAGCCGCCAGATAGCCGCCGGGTCGTGGCTAGGGGATTTACCATTATTAAACTTTTTTTTTGTTCGTTCAAGTAGGATAGCTTCTCGTCGGGCCTACTTGTGTGTGTGTGTGTGTGTGTGTGGCATGGCTCTATTAAGTTCTCCCGAAGGCTCTTCCGAAATGCCCATGACGCCAGATCAATGAGTTCAAGGCGAATGAGGACTGGACGGGTGAAGATAGAAACATTGTCGCGCGCGCGCGCGGGATGAGTCGGCCGACGACAGCTGGAAGAAGTGCGTTTTTACGGATGGCCACTTCGTTGTCTCAGAATGCGACCGCCCAGTGGTGGCCGCCAGTGGTGGCCGCCAGTGATGGCCGCCCATTGAGACTGTGTAATGATATCAATCACGTCTCGATGTTGTTCGGTTTTTGTGAGCGATACGAGAGAACGATAGAGGACAACCGTACGAGATACGAGTGAGTGAGTGAAGAAAAATCGATTGCACCACTTCGCGTCGGTGGTGACCGCACCGACGCGAAGTGCTGCTGTCTTCATTTGAATGAGCAGTTGCTGCAGAATAATGAGAGCGACCTGTCGTCTCGACCATCACTCAACGTTCGTCTTGAAGGCGTTTTTAGGTGAAACAGGGAGAGAAGCTACTTCTTACCGAGTTGAGTCGATAGAACAAATAGCCTTTCTCAACATGGACAATATTACTCGTCGATGCATTATTGTTACTGTGATGATGATGACGATGATGATGATGATGAGTCGAAACTAAGCTGTCGTAAACTTCTAATGGACATTACCAGTGTGGTGGTGGTGGTGGTCGCCCGTCCAGTGCAGTCGAGTGCAGCAGCAGCGTAGACAATGGCGTTCGCATTTCCTCGTCGAGCAGTAGAAAAAAAAGCAACAACATTCGTGTCTATCGCATTCGCCGAGTCTGTTTCTCATTACGGACGAACTCTCCTAGCGTCCACCTATATAGTTTCCAATGGCATTGGTCACACGTCTGCTATAACGGGCCAAGTCACGTCTGGCGTTGTCCGCTGTACGTGAACTGTCTCGGTGCTTCACGAGTGCGTACAATACACGAACTACAAAGTAGAGTTTGACAGAACAACGCAATTAGACGAAATAGTATCTGAAAACGACGTCTCTCCGCCAACAAGCGAGAGACACCGCGAGAGAGACAGAGACAAAAAGATATATCGAGATAGAGGGAAGGAGAAGGCAGAATTCACGATTCCTGCTCGGACTCCTGAACGGTCGGGGATCCGCGTCGCCATTGTGTTGACAATGGTAGGCCGACCTGGGGCCTGGTGGGGCGTTAAATGTTCACCGATATGTCACGCTAATGCGTCTAGCACGTTCCTGGTGAAATTCACGAGAAGTGACCGCTTTTACCGAGGGACTACGTACACGAACTGCTACGCCTCGTATGCCCCACTGCGAGCCGGTATTACTGAGCTGTGCAGGTCCAAGAAGTTCGAGCGTACCACGGAGCCGCCGCCGCCACCTCTATCGGCAGAACTGTCGTCCCCCCGAGAGTGACTGCTCAAACCTCCTCATGCACACGTGCAGAGGATTTCGACGTGCCGTCGTTTGCTTGTTGTTGACGTATACCGAAATCCTGCTACGTCCACTCGACAGATCCCTTGGCAGCTACAGGACGTGATATCATCCACATCTGCTTGGCCGTCGTCAGGTGCGTGCTTGTTCGGGCGAAATGGTTTTCGCTTTGTTCGAGCGGTCAGCTGCGTCAGATCCTTGACAACTAACCCAGCGTCTGGTGCAGTTGTTAGCACAAATGTCGGCCAGCCGAATACTTATCTCGCCTAATTGCTGCGTATGGCCATAGAGGACGTGGTCGACAGTTTATCGAGCACTGTTTTTTTGTGTGTGTTTTTTTTATTGTTCTTTTGCGTCTTGCTTGCAAAGAGTCCAACTTTAGTTGTCTCGCAGAACGAACAAATCTGTACGCGAACGCGTCTGCGACCGCAACTGGACGGAAAGTGGTGCACTCCGATCGCATGGCGCTGTTCTCCTGTCGTCCTGAGCGACCGGCGCTTTATCGTCGTATCCTTGCTGCGTCTTGCCAAAAGTCGAAAGGCTCAAAAACCGCGCCTTAGTGCCATGTCACTCCATTGCATGAGTGGATGTGCGTCCTCATGTTGAAATGTCTATTTTTTGTATTTTCGATTCGAACAACGAAGAGGGCGTTTGTCACAGCTTCGTGATCGCCTTCAGTCTTCGCTAGGCTGCCATCTACCCGCCTAAACGTCTGCCTGTTTCTGAGCACGGCCTCATTCAGCTGAATATGGCCTCGCCATTTTTCGGATCCTATCGACCGTCACGCGTCTTACATGGCCGTTTCGTAGAAGTTCAATATCTCGGCCGTGTGTTACACTGGAAAATTCCATTATTCTGGCCACTGTCACAAACAAAGCCTTGCGCCTCGTCCCCTGTCTAGATCTGAGTGCTGAAATCGTTCGAAACAATCGTCTGAATCGAAACGATCTGACGTATCTCAACGTCGCTCTACTTTCCATTATTCTCTTTGTGGGTTCTTTCTTTTTTTTGTTGTTGTAATTCATACTCTCCTGCGTCTACCTGTCGCTAAAATTACTTGTGTCAGCTCCAAAGTTCGGCTGTTTCTGCCGCCATCGAGCTGGACGCATTCTCAAAGAAATTGACACTGGAAGTGATATTTAGGGTGGCACTGGCATCGGAAGTTGGGCAGCTTTTGTCAAGTGGCGACCCATTCGGGCGGCACGCCAAGATGTGGAGGGACAGCCTGGATGCAAAACCATCAAGGAGCTACTGCCTATCTTGAACGTGTGTCTGATCGTCTGTGGAACAAGGCTGATTTCAGATCAGCGTGCCAGACAGCCGGCGAACCCCGCGGCCTGGGCGGGAGTGGACGACGCACAAATAAACGCTTCTGGGAGCGCACTGGTGGCTTGTCTAAGCTTATGGCCGTGCTGGCAGAGGCCAAAAGTGGACCCATTCTTGTCGAACGGTCCAGCTGGCCATCCAGATCATCTACCCTTCGAACTTCCCTGGACTCGCCCTGTTCCACGCCAGTTCGGTGCGGCTTCGCATCAGGGGACGCCCGCCGGCTGGCCATTACCATGAAGACACTCACCAATCATGTGGGTATCGCAGGACTAGAGCAGGACTAGGGTGGTGGATATGGCAGCGGAGGCGGCAATGGCTGATGCTACCAACCCGGCATCGGCTGGCGCCGGGTTTCCCTCAAAATTCAATCACCATCTCGCCTTCGATTTATCTCCTGAATACCCTCAACTCCCCATCACCCCTGGGAGACAACAGATAGCCAGAGTGTGGCTTCGAGTGTGGTACGAGGGTCTACTGGGAGAGACCCAAGAGGACGACAAAAAATCGCCATGAGGCCTCGCTCGTCTTTCCATATCCCCTTCGTGGGCAGCCCCGTTTCGTCTCAATCTCTCTATCCCTCGAATTCCCATTCACTAACCCGCCAGAAAACCCAAAGTTCTCCTACCGAAACGCTGGAACCGAGCGGGGGAAGGGAGGAAAAAACATGGAGAGATAATATTATGCCCTCGGCTCTGCCAGGCAACATGATTATCGGCGTACCTCTCCGTAGGATGCATGTGTGTGTGTGTGTGTGTGTGTGTGTGTGTGTGTGTGTGTGTGCGCGCGCGTGTGTTGACGACGATGAGGTAAAGCTTGTCGAAAACACTTTGCTACTGTACCAGAGTAAGATCTCGATGTGAAGTGGCATTGCATGGGCGAAACCTCACCGACTAGACATTCTAATCAACGGCCTTCAGTTTTGTAGATTTGTAGACTAAATCGTGCAGGAGGTGGCGTTGCAGACAGGGGGCCAAGCAATATTCTACTGAAACGAGCATTGATAACTATTAGACGAGGCCTCGCTGCCTTGGACCAAGACGCACGATACAAAAACGATGCTTTAATGTACGGTTACTATGGAGACCTGGTAAGTAATCGTTTGCCAGACCACATTTAGCGTAGTCGTGTTCTATAGCGGCGTTCCGTGTCGCTGTCCGCGGCAAAATGGGTCCAGACCTGCATGAACCGACGTCCTTGGCACCCAACAAATGAACTCGCCCCATTAGCTTTACGTTCTCCATGGTAGAAAGCCTGTTTTCGGATCTCTCTTGTCGAAGTTTTCCGATTCAAACACAGCATCGGTTGCTTGGCGCTCCTCGAAAAAAAAGAAAATCATGGGACAGGCATGGGGAAAGACATGGGACGTACCACACCGCTCTGGCCAAGTCCACAGGGAGTCACGCGAGATTGCCGTGACGGGCTTTAAGGTTCCTCGCATGACGAACTACATTAGCTAAGTTGCCGAATGGATAGTGCCACCGTAATCGTTGTCGTACATGTGCGCTGCTGATCTTCTGGAAGATCACCGTCATGTGTCGCTCGCAAAACGACCAACTCAATTTGCAACGCAAAGCTCTGTGCAAAACTGCTTCGTCTGTGGCATCGGACGCGACGGCCATTGCGACGACGCGATAGTTCCAGCCAACGGTCGAAACGCCAAGAACTTCCGGCATTGGCTTGGACAAAAGAAATCCAGATGTTCATGGCGATCATCGAGCACAAGAGTGAAGTAACTGGCGTCCTTCGATCGCGTAGGCGTTGAACGTTCAAATAGCCGCTTCCTATTCGCGTTAGCTGTCGACGTCAAGCGAGTTTCTATATTGTCGAGAATGTTATTATTGTGTGCATGCACAAGTTCATGTGAATTTTCTCGCCACAAATCGAAGGACATCGCTTCGTAGTTGTTCAAGACGGATATAACCTCCACTTGTAGTTGTTCTGTTGTACGGTTTCACGCGTTGTTTTTTTGCCAGGTGAAAAAAAAACGTAGATCAGAGCGTCGGATTTAGCGGAGCTTTCCACACACCTGCCAGCCACCTGCAACATCAAACCGGTCTCTCGTCAAGGGTGAATTTCCGTTTATCCGTTCAGTGAAGATCCGCAGGTGGTGACAAAAACTTCTGAACGCCACATCGTCGTTGTGTTGTTGTCTCAGAGGAATTTCAAAGTTGGCGGGTATTTAGGCGAGCTGAATTGACGCGTCGAGCTGTCTTTCTTAAACGGTGTCGCAGCTGCGCTGCGATAAAGCGCTGATGAGGTTCTTGCTATCGTCTCAGCGCCAGAGCAGCACCTCACCTCGAGCTCGCCGGTCGCGGTCACTTGGGATCGCTTTATCAGCCGCAGAAACCCGGTTTACCTCACGGATTGCAACGAATTGCAGGTCTACACGCCACCCAGCGTGCGCTAGCTGCATACACACGTCGGCAAGTTAGCCAGATCGCAACGTACACGGTGGTGCATACACACACGCAGCTTGTCTCTACGCTGAGCACAAAAGCGCAGCAGGGCCACGCACCCCTTGGGACAGGGACACGAGGGCGCGCAGGCAACCAGAGGAAGGTGTACGAGAAGGCCAAACAACCTGGACACAACTCAGCCTCCCAGTTCGGCCCCGCTAGCCACCCTTACCCCAGTAGTCGTTCCGGCACAAGACCCAGCGTGTCCCTGTTCTCGGCGCGTGTCGCAGTTGCGCAATCTAAAATTGTCGTATGGCGTGCGTGCCCGCACGGCAACTCTCTCGTTGTTAGTGTCAGGCCAGTCTACTGGCTCGAACAGGGCCGCTAGCGATGGCTGGGTGGCTCAGGCCTCTGCTAGAGGGGTGGGCGGAAGGAACGCGGCTGGAGCGAGTGGACCGCGCGACCCGGAGGGGGTGAAGATTTTGAAAGGAAACTACATGCGAGTCTGTTGTCGTAGTGGTTGCTTGTCACGGTTGCCTGTGGAGTTGCTGTTATTGTTTGTGCATTTGTAGCTTTCTCGTGCCGGTGAAGGGACCAACTTCGCGGGGAGGGGGGATCTTCTTCTTGAGCTTATCAGCCTAGACAGAGTATCGGGAGGTGGTTCGGCAAAGGGCGTCTTCCATTTCGCCGATGCAGCAGACTACTGGCGTGGCTATTTCGCTAGGAGGGCGTCGGGCCATGGCTGGGGGTATGGGCAACGAAGATATGCGACAGCAGGGGCAATTGTCAATACAGGGCCGAGGACAAGAGGCGGGGTAAGGAGTTTTGCCCCCCTTCCCGCCGGGAGAAGGAAACGAACGGCGGTCCCGTGCCGTGTATTCGTCGAAAGGAAATGATGCAGGATTGAACCTCGAAGCCATGTGACCAGAAGATGCCTATGCAAAAACAGGGCGATAAGCATTTGGCTCGATAAGGATAGGAGTAAATAAAATAAAGATGCTTGTGCTTGCTATCTACCTGCTGCTATGCGAGACACATCCCCAGGGGAAGACATCTCGGCCATGTCATTGAGAATCGCATCACTTTGGGGGATAAGGGAACCATGCTGGGATACATGATGAGATAGGGATGGCTAGAAAGACAAAAATATGGGTTCTAGATGCTGCCAGTGAATTCAGTGGCATTTTATTCAAAACCCTCTTGAATAGCCAATTCAGTTGTGTCATGATATTAAGAACGGCGTCAAATCTGCTCGACTTGGTTAAATGAGAAATGGATGCTGTACCATTCCGCAATGATCTTCATTGCTCTTCGTCCGTGATTTGATTGATTGATTGATTTTAATAATATTTGTCGAAGCCATAATAAACGTATCTAGATGTGCTTCGTGAACAGAGAGAGAGAGAGCTAATCTAGTTCGGTATAGTTATCGTTCTACGATGAAGATCGCATCTTGCTTTGAAGCTGTTGCTGCTCTCGAGTGTAATTCTGCGTTTCTACCAGCTAAGTGCAAACTCGGTAAGTGATACAAACGAATCCCATTGAGTGTCACTTCATTGGCACTACCAGAAGTGAGCATATTCAAGCGAAATTTAGGGAAAAAAAGGTCCAATGTCACGGCGCTGTACTCAAAGAAGGGCAGAGGCTAAAGCGAAGCAGCGCAAAGGCCAGGTGAGGGCGCGCCACCTCTCGCAGGAGGGCGGGTGTCGATGTTATCTTCTGCCTTTGGTCCTAGTCTAGGCTGGCTTCCAGGCACGTCTCCAATCCGTCGTTAATGAAGCGAACAGGGTTGAGTTCTTGGCGCGCTCGTTCTTTCAGGGGATCCACCAGTCTTGTTCCATCGACCTGATTTTGTTCCCGTACCTCTCTTCTTCGTCTGTTTCAGCTATCTCGCGCCATCAAACGTCCGCGAAAAGGACGACACACAGGATGCGCTCTCTGACTGCAAAGGCTTAGGATATTTCCACATAATATATACATATACATGTATTATATAAAGCATATACATACATCCAAAGGCGACGTCCTCGCTCTCGAAGAAAAGTGCCTTCAACATACTAATTAGAAGGGACGCATAGGGGAAAATGTGTCGGAAAAATCAACGTATGACGTGTCAACATTTGTCGACAAATAATCGCACCTAAACGAAATCTACGCGACGAGGCGAAATCTACGTGTCGTGAGGGTCACTAACGTTGGACGAGTTTTCGCAGGGTCCATTCAAGGTCGTGTCACTGCCTTCTTGCCGATGAAATATTGCGCTGTATTGCGCCTCAACCACTGCTGTTCTTGTTGTGCTAAATATTCAGCCAGGTTGTACTAAAATGTAGGTCTCGATTCTTTACAATATCTAAACCGCCCATGTTTAGAGGCCATCCTCTCAGGAGCAACTGCGACGTCCTCTTCAGCAATGCACTCACGACGCAGCTGCACTTAGCCACGCGTCAGCAGCTGTCGTTTATAGACGCTTTACATGAATGAATGGCCTAAAAATTTCCCGTGTCTTCTCCATCGTTTGGCGATGTATCGACAGACGCCGGAGCGAATTGGCCGATCGCTGAATCCACGCTGATGCTGGAACGAACAATCGAATGCTTTGAATGTCTGTAGGCGAAATTCTCGTCGTAATTAGCGGCCGGCACCCCCTTTCATCATGACAACTGTCGGTGTTTGCGGATGATACGCGGCCACTATGGCTTCGTGTCGCTCGACACATGTCACCGCCAGGAGGGCCAATTCTTACAAAGCGTTACCTTGCCTCTGCGAAGCCACCGCCTTTGCGTGCAATGTCGCTGGAACACAATAGCGGCCTCGTGGTGGTCGTTGCCTTCAGCATTTTACCTCACCGCTGACGTTTCCATGGCGAGAGGAATTATAATAACACATGTGTGCGTCTGTATCGCGGCGAAAGTACCCAACGGGCGTTCAGTGTCACGCCATTTTGGAAGATGCAACTCGTTCGTTGGCCATTCAACTTCAGCCGATCTGGTCGTTCCGCGGATGACAAAGTCCTTGGCCTCTGCTCTTCGTCCTCGCTTGAACGCCGCCAGCTGGAAATTGTCAGAGGTTTTTGGCAGCGTCCGAGCGTCAATAGCGTCCTTAACGGCTAGAGCGTCTGCGGATGGCTTCGACACCAGCTGAAGCCTCTTCGGATATCATCCGCCTTTGGGCATTCGCTTCGGCCGGTCACAGGGTCACCGCTTGGGGTATTACTATTTTCGCTGCGGCCGTTTTGAGTCTTCGCGCACTGACGATAGCCGTGACTGGGCTGGGCAGAAGGGATGAAACCTCAACACGACGACCTGCTCGTCCGACCGAACATCCTTTTTCGCTAGCTGGAGCGATGCTAAGATTAACATCGACCGTGGAGAGAGGCCGTTTGCGTGACCTGTTGCCGTCCAAGGGCCTTTCCAAGAATCAACAGGTCAAGAATAGTCGAACGCTCAACTTCCACCAAAGTAACAGCGAGATATTTCGGGACAAGCGGCTAACCGACCGGCTAATCGAAATCCTTTATATCTCACTGTGTTGAAGGTTGGCCTTTTTTGAGTTGAGAAAAAATGCTACGACAGTCTCACTCGCAGCTACAGGCCTCGGATCGGTGCTGGTTCCTTCTTACGGGGACGTCAGCTCACGCGAACACTCTGACATCTGTCATCTTCAATTAGGCCTGTCGCTTTCCGTCTATTGGGGGCTCTATATAGGTGTATGGGGGCTGTATATTTTCTATAATTCCGTCACTGTTCCATCACGTCTACACTGGCCATCACAGCGGGATGCAACGTCAAGGCGACGCAGCTCGTAAATTCACTGCTGCACCCCTGACAGCGACGGGTCGACGTGGGTATCTGACACTAACACTAAAGTGCGATCTACCATAGCAATCGAGGATTCTGTATGTGATGTCGAACTGTTCGCTTCCGCCCTACTCTACTATATTCCGCATTTAGATTCGCTGCTATCGAATGCTTTATGTAATGGTGGCCGTGGTCCGACCGGCCGTCAGTTAATCGTTGCAAAGGTCGAAGTGCTCAGAAGTGGGGTGTGCGGATGTGTGTGACGTGCACATTTATTCGTCTATGGACGCCTCGTATGCTGGTGCACTGCTGTGATCCGGTGCCGTTCGAGAGCAGCAACACCTGCACCACCCGGTCGAGACATTGGCGGCATCTGAAGAACGCGTGTTGTTCCCTTATCTGTGCGTTTGCGTTGAAGTCTACGGAAAGGATGCCCTGCGGCGAGTCTGCAGACTCAGCGCTGCGGCCACCACTACGCAACGACGACCCCCTAGCAAGCAGCATCGTTCAGAGTAGTGAAAAGATGGCGGCGTTTAGTTACAATGTATTGTTATCGGCGTATTCCTCGTTAAAAACTCCTCTCTCAGCTATCTCGAGACGTCTAGCAAGTCACAGTGACTCATTATCTTCATCGAAGCGTGGCCGTATACATATTTCTACCAGCATCGAATAGGTTACGGATGAGTGGTCACCTCACCATAGCCCTCAGTGGTCGCAGGCATCTGGAGTACAGAAACTGCGTAGACCTCACGCCGTTTATATGCAGCAGTGCTTTTCCTAGAAGTTTGCATTTATATCGTTTTGACTCGTGGTTTCTCAGCAATACTGTCCCGTATGGCATCGTAAGGTTGTGTATTATACATGAGCTGGAAAATTCTGTCGATCTGATTCCCTCCATGATGCTGGCAGTCATCCTCCTCCAAGTTACCGAATAACGCTTAAATATCGACGAGACATTGCAGCAATGGCCGTAGCAGCATGTCGAAGAACTGCACCGTCTCCTTGTTTCTTAACTCATCCACAACCAATCCATAATCTAGCAGAAACCGTTCACCACAAGCCGTCACGCACATTGACTTCAATGCATGAGTACACACACACACACACGCTCACGCACGCACACACACACACACACACTGATAAATGTCGAGTTCTCAAAACGCCTTCGTAGGGGGTAGCCATGAAAAATTCGGCCCTATTGAATTATGCTGCACATCTTGAAAAGCTATGTCGCTGGAAAATGAAAACTTGGGTCTCCCTACGAAGCGTCAAGGACTAAGGCCCCTTTCACCGCACATTCACTTGATGACCCCTTGCGCCTCACCTTGATTTTGGCCTTCGTCACAGATGTGTTTCCTTTCTCCTTCGGTGTGCCAATCAGCGATAACCTGAGTCATATTGGTTGTTTCACTATAGGCTAGCCGATTTTTCTCATCTCCTTGAGAAAACCCGCCTTGACTGCTATGCCCGACCGTTACGACCGCCGCCTTCGCTCGGAACAGCAGAGATCGAGGGAGTATTCGGGGGCAGAAGTCGTTTTCTGGAAAGCGGGAGCCAAACTATGAGAAACAAGGGAAGACCTCCCTTCTCGGAGGGCGTGAAGGCTTTACCAGCACGGCACTAGAATGCCTGCCGGCCTGAGAAGTCCTGGCTTCTGCAGCTTTTCGACTGTGCGGCTGGCGCTTCGTTTGGCTGGTGTGGCATCGGTCGTGGCCGGCGAGAGAAACAGGCGAAGTAAGGAAAGGTGCCTCTTTGGCGTTGCCGCCACCTCTCGGGCGTCCGCGCCGCCTCCTAGCCTCCTCTTGGCAGCTGGCGTCGTCGTTTGTTCTGAAGCGGAGGCCGAGCCGAAGTCCGTAGCGGCAAGACGCCCTGGGGCGTTCTCTGATCTTTCGACAACTTTAAACTGCCTTTTCTCGTTGGGTCGGTCGGCTGAGAAGTCCTCAGTTGCATTAAACCGGACGATACGCCGCCGGCGCAGTCAAGAGACCGCATGCACGCCGTAACGTGACGCCGTTGCACGTGCACTCCTGCCCTCGTCTGTTTTTCGGAACCGAAACAACGCAATGCGTCGAGCCGCCGTAAAAGTTATTGTTCTAAATGTATGCACCAATAAGTAATCTGGGAGCGCATAAACTGTGTGTGTGTGTGTGTGTGTGTGTGTGTGTGTGAGACACAGGTCAAAGGCGAAAAGATCGCGGAAGGATTTTCTTGATTACGTGGTGTTACATTTCTTGCGTTTTACATGAGCTTAATTACCTGAAATTGCACAACGTAAACAATTTTTAGAGAACAACCCCCGCCGAAAGCTTTTAGCCCCCAAAAATCTGCTTAGAGGTCATCCCCCCAAAGGTTATCAAGGGAGGACCGATAACCCCGCGCGTAATATAAATCCATATTGCTTTCGCTTCGGCCGGTATATCAATGATTAGTAGAACAATTTTCGGACAGAATGCTTTATTTAAATTAGACTAAAGTATATATAAGGAATAGCATATATGTACGTCCCTACTTCATAGCTTGTGGAATAAAGGGTCATTTTTCTCAAGTAGTTAAGTATCTTTGAAAACGTATGAATAAAGGACTAGTAAGATTTTCAACCGCCTACGAGTCTAGGGTACAGGTCTAGAGTATAGAAAACGAGTCTCTCTATACGAATATGTTGAGAACGACTGTCTGGACATTGTCAAGCATTCATGAAGCAGCTTTCTGTTGAAGTTGAGTACACGCATCCGCATCTGCCTGGTCTGGGGCACGCCATCCTTCGATGTTTACCAGTGCCGAACGCACACAACGCGTTTTTCCGCAGTCTGTTTCAGTCGCTCGCAAAATCCAAAGTATCCTGTCCGGTTCGTATCGATTATCCATAGCCACTGGACGCTTCCCGGGTACGCACGCCTCAGCGTCAGGCCCCGCATTCGAGCGCGATGGGATATCTCCACGCTTTCAAGCGGCAGGTATAAGGAAGATGTAGACGTCGTTTAATCGAAATATATTGAACGCATTTCGTTCCCATCGCCGCGAGAGACACGCCCGAGTGTCCGTCCTCCTGCACTGACCGACTAAGTCATACGTCCGGCCAAATGCATAAGCGAAGTCGTGCGAAGAGGCAAGCAGAGGAAAGGCGGAGCATTGGCCGAAGAAACAGGGCTAAATGACGTGCGAATCGAAGTGGCAAAGCGTGTTATTCTCCTGAGAGGACCTCCTGCAGGTTGTACGCTTCTCTCCCGACCCTCCCGACTGAGTCCCATCTATATGGATTTTACACACCCAGTGAAAGGTTTCTCTGCTGGCTCGCTTTCTAAAATAGCCAAATAGACGACGCTGCGAGAGACGAGGGATTTATAGCATAAATCTCTATCGAGACGCAACAGCAGAAGAAAAAGGACTAAGAGCATGCGACGTTGCGCACTGGCGGTTCACTGAGTATCGGTAAGGGGATTCGGTACTCCGCATCTTCGGCATCTTCCGCCCTTCGAGCGGAACTGCCCCAAGGGTGAACTGGTCACAGAGGCTGTAAAGCGGAACACTGACCGGTCTGAGAGGCCATAGGAGAACAAGCGAGCAGACCTTTCAAAGCGAACTTAACACGCTGTATATGCGATATATACATAAAT